>JAODUP010001582.1:0-88189 GCA_025642065.1 Paralvinella palmiformis
TTTCTTTTTTTTTTAAATTAAATCAATTTTATATATATATATATATATATATATATATATATATATATATATATACATATGATTGCATGGAAAAATATGTCATTCAATATAAACTTTATATTGTTTTAATACATTAACTACAATGTACATGATGAGGTCTGGCACAAATATTAGGTTTCACTGAAAATGTTTTCAGAGTTACATCAGCTTGAAGTGCCATGGGTACCCCTAATTTTGTCGCTTTAGAAAACGCGCCTAATTATTTGTCCTGTTTGAACCCTGATAACGTTTTAATTAATTGGTATAGAGATATGAAACTTTCAGGGCTGAAAGGTGTGTCATAAGTCTATATAAAATCTGGAGTTTATGATGATCAATTGTTTTTCTACCAACTTTACAAGTCAAAATCTTCAGAACCATTAAAAGTTAGCAATGTTCAAACTATGCAATTTCAATATCTGTTCTGTAGACTAATAATAAAATGAATGGCAACCATGCACATATAACCTGTTCTCAGAATTTAACCACAGAAATACGAAAACCCCATGTTTTGTCTTTTGTTTGGGGGATTATATCAGCATGAGGGATAAGTGATAGGTGAAAAACAGTTATGCCATGTTGTCTCTGAAATCTGATACAAGACTCAACTTCTAAACAAGTTTCTTTCCACACTAAAAATATTTTTCAAAATATGCAAATATTCTGTATTATAATTTTAATGATTTATATAACGCCTTAATAAAACTAAATGATCAAATACATTTAAAGGAGAACACAGCCTGCTACAAGTTGATCCATACACAACGCGGTGGAGAGTAATTTTTACAATATTTTTTGAAATAAATATCAAGGAATAACACAGAATTTAATCATGTATATTATAACAATATGTTTTATAACGACACTGTATAATTACATAAATGGCTTTAGAACTAAGCAAACAAATACAAATTATAATGTTCTTGGTATACTTTTATAGATTGTCACACATTACAAACATATTACTTTCTCTGAGTGAGTAGCTATTACGGTAATTAGTCTTATCCTATTATTGCTCACATAAAAATAGTCCCGTACATGGTTAATACCGGTTTATTTCCAAAGGTCACTATTTTCAGTTTATTATGACTGACTGATGTCAACAATTCCATGACCTGTGTGACGACAATACCTACATTATATGAGTGACACATCTTCGGGAATATTATTCTTGGTGGTGGAATGCAGTAATCAGGTGACCTTGACCTATTACGTTGTTACCTCCCTGAATCAATGCGAGGTTCAACAGATATGGCCAACGTTGACCTTGTTTACTTTGCACTACAAGACATAGGTAGACTAGATGGTATCAACAACTCATTAAGAAATTCCACAAATACAGATAATATATTATAATGACAGGTAGATAGTCAATCTAGCATCATATTGATATTCTCAGATGATTTCTCCAGGTAATATCTCTCCAATATGGCCATCATTGAGCCCATCTAATAATAATATAAAACGACTATAATTGTCTAACGTTTGAACATTCAGTGATAACAAACTACTTATATTTGACTTTGTCTTGTATTTCTCCTTCATTATATCGGCTATTAATGATGACGTTTCTTTGTATTTCCTGTTTTGTTTTGTTTGGTAAGACGTCAATGATTAGTTCGATATAGAAATTAAGGAATTTCACTATCACATCAATTACCAATGTCAACTTGATGAATTTCACCACATTACATATCATTGTTGCACAATAACAAAACAAATTATTATGTCATAATTTAACCTTAAGTCTCATTTAACCCAAACCAATATATCTCAACCAGGTATCATTTATTTGAGACTCCTCTTTCCTGCTAACTATTCGTGTTTATGCTGCTGCGAACCCAGGTTTTTCCTAATTGTTCACATGACAACCACAGGGAGTTCATATTGTGTTCCCGCATCATAACAGACTCGTTTTAAGCGGCTCGTTCTTCAATTGGCAACCCGTTATAAAAGAGACAGAACTGTCAATCTCTTGATGCCCCGCCCATCATCGTGTGTAAAGATATACGGGGTCGAATAGAGACATCTAGGTAAATAATGACGTGTTTGGAGAGAAATATTAATACATAGAAGGAGAAACGTGACTTTTAATCTGAATATACGACCTTGATACGATAAAGGTATTTTTTCCTTTCTATTTTCAAACCCATCCACTCTCCCACAAAAATACAAACTTTTCACTTTATTTATACCATGAAGTATTACATTATGTTTATTTATTTATTGCAATTATACATATTATTTTTATTAATAACTATTAATAATTATTAAAATTTGCATACATACACACACGCGCGCTCGCGCGCGCGCGCGCACACACACTAATATTTTTAAAAGATTTTCGATGTTACGAATTTACTCGTAAAACAATGGTGGATGTTGCCCATGGTTTGAATGTATTGAAGTGGAAATGTTACACGAATATAGATGTATTTGATAATCCCTGCCTAGACAACAAAAGGTCAAATATAAAAATCATTTACAACACAGAAAATATTGTTCAAATTGTTCTGATTTATTACTCTACGACAGCCATAGTTTTTCAATTTTTGATTAAATTAACTTTTGCTCAGTTGACTCCCGTTTAGACTTAGGAAAAGAAATGGCTTTTTATGTGTTTTATTTTATTCTGGTTTTATATGTCAGCACATTTCCCAAATACGTTTGTTTTGAATTGTTTTAATTTTTTATTCAAAACAGATCAATAAATACAAATGTAAAATCAACAATCATAATTAAGTACTAATGATCTAGTATAATCGGAATGTTCTAGAGAAATATAATATCCACACATCACGGCTCAACGTATTCTCGTAATAATAAGTAGTTACTAATTAACGATACAACAATTATTGGTTTTTAGTGAAAAATGTCAAGGTAATCTTATAACAATGGATGCTAGTGCCCCAAATTCCATTATTTTATGTTGTTATAAAAATACTATAACTTGTTATATTTGGAAATAAAACTTCTGTTCTTTTGTATGCTGAATTAATATTTAAATCTAGTTATAAAAATAAAACAAGTCTTATATAGAACACATTACCTTGTAAATCTACCAATAAGAACAATGATAAACTTTGTTCTTCGGATTATTATATAAAACACATTATTGTGTCCATGATATTAGATATATAAGGATTATGTTTTCAAATTAACACACAAACACAAACGCACAATCTGTGTTCACATTTGACATAATCATTAAAATATATATGACAGGCGATTTTGTTATTAATCCTCATTTTGCTTGTATGTGATAATTAATAAAGCTTATCGTCAAAATTAATTTAGTTAACTTACTAATGTATAGGACACACATAAGATACACCTAGATTAATGATTATATTAGATAACATATTTATAATGAAGAACATATCGTATATATATATATATATATATATATATATATATATATATATATATATATATATATATATATATATATTAAGATGTATAAATGATATTATTATTTGTTACAGACTTTTATCTTTATTACAAACACAACGCAAACTCGTATTAGCGACTAATTATATAAAGCCACAACTTCAATTATTTAATTAAGTCACAATAGAGAAATCATTTAGCCGACATGATTACATAATAGTTCTATATTTAACATATAACAATTACAATATTATGTAATATAAAAGCTTCATGTATTCTTTTCAATTGTAATATGTAAATATTGATGTATACGGGCACGTTTGTGGATATGCCAAATGATGATGATGATTGATGTTTTACGGCCACTTTTGTGCACAAAGTAGGCTAAATGGGCCGAGCGACTTCCAAAGGTAATGAGACGAAGTGAAAGACGAACAACTTTGAGATTTGCACACGCCGGGATTCGAACACAGGTGGTAGTGTTATGTGGTCCAGCACGCTACCGCTAAGTCAACAACAACAACAACACATATGACAAACATGTATCACGTAAATTTGATGAGTTTGTTTTCGCTGATCAATAAAATCAATTAATTTGTATAGTTGAAAAAATAAGTACTATCCATATAACTAGATATATGTGGCTGTGGCTTTTATGTTTATTAACCGCAGCATTATTACTGCTTCCATTTTCTTAGAAAGTTTTGAAGATATTGGTTCTAAATTAAATATATCTAAATAAAATAATACATTTTCATCGTCATCAGCAACTTGTATCATCAAGATTGTTCTCATTTTCTGCTTAATAGAAATACCAATGGAATAACTTATACTATAACATCATATCATTTTACTACATGTTGTTATAATAAATGTTGTTACATTCTGTGTTGTTACTCAGTAGCTAATGTAAATATTGTCTGGTTACTGCGTAAAACCACCTTGTTCAATGTGCCCATCTATATAATTATTCACTTTGCTTTGATTATGTCTAATGTAAATAAATCACGATAACTATAATACATTTATTACAAGCTTTTGTAATGATGGGCGTACATTCTCTTGGGGGGGGGGGGTCTTATATCCTACCACTATAATATATTTATTACAAGCTTATGCCATTATGGGCAATACATTCATTCGAGGATGTTATGCCCCATCAATTGCAAACGACTCAACACGTATTGTTATTGACTAATTTGCGTATATGGCCAAGTTGTGTTTATTTTATAATTACAACTTTAAGTGTTCTCAATAATTGTAAGACTCAGGACAATTTTGCAGAAATGTGGCATTAAGCAGAATCATGATTCTGATATAGATAGCCTTGACTGGTTCACGTGATATAATTAGCTTACCATGGCATGGTTTTTGTGCCGAATAAGCAACAGCCTGGGAATTACCCCCGAAAAATAAAACAAGGTTTTTGTTATGTTGCACATGGCTGGATTAACTTACATCGGATAGCTGATAGCTGTTCTTTTTATGATGTCAAAGAAATCAATTCTTTATGGATTATATCATCGCAATGAGAGTTCGAGCATCTGAAACACGTTGAAACGTTGAGGTGGATATCGACTGGTAGCTGATTTAGAAAATAGAAATCAAAATGAACGCGACCCTGTCCTCGTGTTCTGATAGATTAATAATCACATAACAATTAAGTAAACAAATCAACAATTGAAGGACTTTCTGGGTTAAATGTGTCGCATGGTAATCCCGTTAAAGCACCAAGAGTCGGTGTTAGTTAATATAATCAGGACATTACTGTTGACCTTGAAAACATCTGCGTAACATTGACATTTTGTACAAAAATTAGCAAATACAGTTCAGGTATATGATTGAGGCCATGAAAGCAATTCTGCAAGTATAGGCTGACTTACGCACACACACGCACACGCACACATACACACATACACACACACACACACACACACACACACATACACACACACAATCAATGAAAAAGGGTGTTTTCACATCTAAGCGTAAAAAGAAAAAGAAAACCTTACGAATTGTAGACCGATTTCAAATTTACCTACTATTTATAAAATATACGAAGAAATAGAACATATTTTTTTAAATCATTTTATAAGAGCTAACTCGCTAATGTACAATGAACTAATATGGCTTTAGTCAAGGGATCGGTATATGGACCATTATATTTTCTTATTTACACACATGATCTACCAATATATCTTAGATGCATCCAAAGTCCACTGTTTGTAGATGATGCAACTATTTCAATATCTGACAGAAAATATACATATAACTGTACATACTCTTAGTGTTACATTTGATAGCAACTTTTATTTTAGAAGCATGTTTCTCTGACATGTCGCGGCAGATTTGATCATATTCGTGACCTTCGCTGTATTCGTCTATATAAGCCTATTTGTCTTTGATTCGCTAAAACCATTGCTACAGCAATCATAACTGTGAGGCTTGATTACTGCAAATCGCTTCTTTATAATATTGCATCTAAGGATATTCTAAAACATCAGTGTTGTCAGAGCTATTTATCTATGGTTGTCACACGGTCAACTCGGTCTTCTCATTCTGTGCGACTCCTGAAATAACTTCATTGGTTGCCTGTTCAATATCGCATCATTTCCAAACTCTGTACCTTTGCCAATCAAACTCTTCCTTCCGGAGAACCTTCGTATCTGTTTTCCATGATTTCTCTTGCATCCAAGCCCAGAGTGCTCCGTTCATCTGGTTTTCACTTGTTGTCTGTTCCCAGGGTTAAAACTCAAGCGGCACTCAGTTGCTTTTTCAGTTACTCTTTGGAATTCACTTTCTGAACAAAATATCATAGTTTCTTTCCGTCACCATTTGAAAACTCACCTTTTCAGACTTGTTATATCTTGACTATGAGAATGTTCAACCTCTATTGTCGGTGTGCCACTGAGCTCAATTCTTTTCGAGGATATTGGTGTTATAATAATTATAATAATAATAATAATAATAATAATAATAATAATAATTATTATTATTAATATGGTGATGATAATAATGACAATAACAATAACAGTAATAACAATACTAATAATAAATTGAGTCCTGTTTGGAAGAATGTATGTGATAATTCATTCTATTATACTTCTATATTAATGAAGCCACAAATTAAGTTGTAGATTGAGTGTTTGTGGGTGTATTTTGTTTGTTTGTTTATTTGTTTGATTGTTTGTCCATCACATTTTGATGAACTATTAATGAACTCAATGAATACATTTAACTGTATATAAAGGTGTGTTATATCAGGGTCATTCGTCGATTACCTCTCATAAGTAACAATGACCATAATACATATATTTTACTGATTTATATTGTGGAAGTTAATCTCTTATGACGTAAAGCGCGACGGTCAGATGCTATTATTATGGTATCGCTATTATATTCACGTGACTACAAGCAATATATATATATATATATATATATATATATATATATATATATATATATATATATATATACACACGACACGACAATTATTAGATTATTGAGAGAGTATTTCATTCTAAATTCTTTATCGATATCATTTACCTTTGAATATAATCATATTTCAGCAAACCTTGGAGACCTGACAGAGAGAAAATTATTCTTTTGTTAACTTCTGATCATCAATCATATCAATAATATTACATCAATAAGATGATAGATTTGTCTGGATATATTCTAGAAGAATTTGGCAACATCGTTTCCTGATAAGTAACTTTTCGATAATTCATTGGTAAACAGAACAGGATAACAATTAACCTCATCTCGTTGTTGCGTTTTTTGTCTTAACTTCAAGCCGTGACTTCTACATACATATAGCACGTAAATGTGCTGCTAGTAAGTGTTATTTTGTTATTGTGTTAAATAATTGAGTTTGTGATAGATGTTATAATGTCTAATTAAAATAAGGTAGAAATGAGTCAGTGAGTGTGTGGTGCGGATGAGTGAGTGACTGAGTCAGTGAGTTATATAGTTCATGACTGAGTGAGTAATATAAGTTAGTGAGTAAGTGAGTAAAAAGTGAGTGACAAAATGAGTGAGTGAGGTTGTGAGTGAAAGGGCAAGTGAGAGAGTGGGTGAGTGAGTGGGTTCATAACTTCTCCCTGATCAAACCCGGAGCTTGTCATAAAGGGAGACTCCGAAGATCTGAACCGGATTCGAGCCTTCTGTTAGATGTTGTGTAGTATTCTTCAGTTTAAAATGGTCTATTATTTACATTTGTATTAAGAAAAACAGCATACAGTTTCAGAGAGATGTAAATTTACAATTAATATTCGGCTGAATTCCTAATTTCCATATTAATCTCAACCTAAATCGACAGTATTATAGATTACTTAATTAATGGAAAAACATGAGTAAGTGAATTATTTTATAAAAGGGAGAAATATATCTAAAATGGAGAAGAAAGTACAATCTTCATTAACTTAGAATAAATTCAATCACATAATTCCCAATATTGTCTGATAAAAATGATCAAAATTTGTAGTATACGAGATAATTGTAACTCAACATCAGACAAAATATCGTGAACAGACACTGTCTGGGAGGGAGCCTTGTTACAAGTTGGATTGAAATGATTAAAGTACTTTACGTGACAGAGCGAATATTTCTTTCAACCTAGAAAAGGTACATTATGGTCAATTGTATCAAATGCAGCAGATCCAGATCTAGAAGAACGAGTAATACTGGCTTACCTTGATCAATTAATAATGGTTCTCCCAAATCCGGTGCTGTGATTACTTTGATTTGGCGATTGTGGTGATTCATTAAGGTTATTATTGATTGAATAGTTGCTTAGATGGAAAGCAACTGCCATTATTATATTTAAAGCAGATCAATAATTGTTCAGACAATTACAATCGAAACTGTTTTTTTTTTAAATTAATGGTTTTCAGAAGTGCAGCTTGAATGGGTCTTGGAACAAACAGCTAGAGATAATGATTTGTTACCAACCTTTGTAACATGTATTATCAAAACATCCAGGCACTCTTTAACAAGGTACGTAGGGAGATGGTCAACTACAAAGACAATATTTGATGAACCTATTGTTTAATCTCCACCTCTTTACGCGTATTTATCTCCATCAGCCGTGATGGAAAGGTAAATCGTTTACTTATTTTATAATTTGTTTGATAAATTCGTGAATTTCCGTTTAATCAGATGTTCTAACCAATATGTAATATATTCACAGTTGTATTGATTGCAACAATGATCTTTATCTTCAAATATAATTTGGCATAATAGCTAAAAGAACCAATCACATCGGTAAAGAGTTTAATCTTTAATCTTTCCTTAAAGTCTCAGGGGGGGGGGTTATATGTTACAGGATTCAAACATAAACATGCACATGCAACAAAAATTATATTTAACCGGATTTACTCTGAGTTACAAATTATATAAATGTAATAATTCACATAAAGATTTATCTGTTAATACATTAGCTACTAGGTACTAGTTCACTTCTTCTACTGTATTCAATCACAACTGGGTGTATATTTACAAATATCCTGGCATCCACAAATATGTAATGTAATATCTGGTGATCTACAAACTGATAATAAAAACCTCTCCAGATTCAACTGTTATATTTTAATATATTTAATAACATTAATATTATAATTTCATTATATTAATTTCACATCACCAATATTCTAAACTCAATATTACTTTGCATAGTTAATCATATAGATGGTGTTATTATAATCAAGACAGAGTGTCAAGCATATTTCCTTAAACTTAATGTTGTTGTTTTAGTTAAATAATTATTCTTCAACCACCAACCTCATGAATATCGAACGTTAGTGATATGTAGTTATACGTAGTAAATATTATAAATATCATAACACAACAATAACTACTCTTGTAATGTGGAGAATTGACATCTCTGTTATGAATAGTTGTATAACATGTAAGACTGACTATAACTTGGGCATCAGAATACTTCAAGATATACAAATATTTAAGCTAATGTTAATTCAAAAGTCAAATAACAAATTAGCTTTTTTTGTAACTAACGAAAACTTACAGCAAACATAAATATTTTCTAACGTGGAAATTCCTAGCATTGTATCAACGTCATATTTTATCGGATATTGTACTCATAGAATAAACTTCTTCCCTTTTCAATCTGTAGCAAGTTGTCATGGTAACTGTAAATTGTCCTTGGCGTCAGCTGATCTAATCCAGAGCGGTGGGAATTGTCGACGAAGCTCAGGTTTCTATACCGTTGTCCTCAGAGTTTAGTCAAATTTCTACATTCGACACTCGTTTATGCATCCGGTTATAGTATTTATTCTTTCTTGACACAATTTTGAACATCATTTATTAGAATTGTTAGTTCTAGTTCCACTCAATTCATCACACAAGAAGAACTATTTCTCTCGATGTCATTGTTTGACGACATATCATATACTGATAAGTGTATAGTGAATTCCAAAGTTAATAATATATACAGTTGTCCCATTTTATATTGTCCACTTCTATTAATATATTCCTGTTATTAATATTACATGGTAAATACCTAATGGAGCAACTTAAGGCGAGCAACCTTTCCAGGTCATCATCATTAAGATTCTCATTAGATAGGAAGATGTGTCCGTGGGGATAGCTCTAAGATGAGAATGGTATTGTTTACTTGGTAACCGGAACATTTCTTGTGTGAGAACTATAGAATATATTGCCATCGACCATTATGATACCTATTATCATACAAAGAATAGCTCACGATACGATAATTGATAATTATATCTGACTATTGATTGTGTTACTGACCTAGTTTACTAATTGAGTGATCTATTCACCGATTGATTAATTTACTAAAAGACTAACAAACTGACTAAATAATCTAGTTGACTAAACTGATCGACACTTAATAACCGCCCGATAATAAATAATATATGCGATTGATCTCTCTAACTTTTACTGTTTATGAACTATAATACGATTAATTTATCCCGTAAAATTCTAGAAATAATATTAAATATATCTAAATAAAATAACCTATGTTCATATAGATGGGATTACTATGAGAGTCAATGCGAACGCTAATGAGCTGAATCAATATTATTGAATTTTTTACTTAATTCGAATACCTTGTTTATATAACGAGATCATATTCATTATTCAATATTCGTTATTATATTCCGTGCTTTCGCTTAATATTTTAGTATAATATTTTTTGTTTCGATCAATATTATAAAAAAGACATTACACTGATGAGTGTATCAACTATCATGTAAATATTCGCTTTAGTTTATGTCCTTTCACATGAACTAACCCCGACATGGGTATATCGATATTATGACAATATCTTAAAAACAGAACTCCTAAAGTTGTCAGTAATAAAAACACCCAACACGCCGCCATAGTATTTAAACGTAGAAGCAGGCAGAAATACATGTTTGATATAGCCTTGACTGGGTCAGGTAATATACAAGTAACGTACTTTAGTAACGACTTTGTTATACTGGAAGTAGCTCGAAGGACTTACAGCAGAGAGCTTCCCTTGTTTATGATGTAACAGAAATCAAATATGTGATAATTGTATTATATTAATGACAGTTATGGAGACTGAAACAAAAGGTTGAGGCCAAAGTCGACTAGCAATAGACTTATGAAATGAAATGATCCAAAATATTCCCTTCCGTCCTGATACATGTACGGTAATGTGACAAATAAAGTGATTATTTAGAGCAGAGTCTCAGTTCTCTACTCAAGTTCTAAATATTCTTTTGGTCTTAAATAGAACTTGTTTTGTTTTATGGTGTAGATTTATGGTTTACGGTTTTTATCCATTTATTTTTGTTATTAATAATATTTATTATAATAATTATTATCTGTTTTGAAAATCATGTTACAACAATTGTATAAAAGACTTTACTTCCACCAAAAGCTTTTCAGAGTAAGAGGTCGAAACTTTTCCAGGGATTAATTTCTCGGCTCACTACATCGTGGGTGGCTGACCACGTTAAATGGCGCTGCCGTCTCCACTGAATTATTTAAAATAAAGGGGGACGTTAAAAAACCCTGAGGACGTAAAACACTCTGGCAGTGACCACCCTCAGGGTATTTCGGCTCCATCTTTCCGTACTGCTCCCCTGTGAGTGGCGGGGGAGGAGATTTTTCAACCACTCCAACATAGAGGCTGTGCTGATTAAGCGACAGCCTGGGGATTCTCTCCGAACAACAAAACCAAAAGCTTTTCAGAAAAATATAAATAAAGCAATAATTTTTAAATCTACCATCTGAAGTCACAGCTGGTTCTATAGCACATGGACATTGATATGTGGATTTATAATTTTAAAATTGTAAAATAACTCATTAATTTAAAATAGTCTAGGCTACAAACGCATATATCTATATGTAAGGAAGTTCATTTTCAAATGTTTATAGAATTATACTACAATTACTAAATTGGAATTATGTAATAATAATAATAATAATAATAATAATAGACTACTGTCAAACACAGAAATACTCACCAGTAAACCGAACGGGCAGGTAAATAGTGAGACAGACGAACAGACAGAAAGCTAAACAGAGCCATCTAAATGTACGTACAGACATACATGTTTACCACTCAAAATAATGAAAAGTGTTCATAACCTTAGACCTTACATGAATTTTTTTTTATTTGTATCACTGGAAGAGCAGACCGGAGAGAAAGAATTTCCACAGATCGATATTTTTTTTTTTATCAATTAAATATCTTCCACTTCTCACAATATAGGTTCAATACACTAGACAAGAGTCTTACATTAGTTATGAAACGTGAACTGCTAGGTAAAAAATGACAGGAGGTCAAGAAAACAATTACATTAATATCATACCCCTCCCATGCACTTAATACTACAGCTAACACAACCAATAATGCAGGGTATATAATAACAGCCAAGTAATCAAAAACTAAATAGTTTACTAGCTATCCAACTTTTCCTACCTTTGTGTGTTTAGACGCGTTTGTGGCTCCCACTAGTGGCGACCTGCTTGAACTACAACATCGAATATAATTGAATAAACTGCTCATAAACAAGGAAACAGGAGTATTGCTGGTATTTATCCTAAGTACAAGTGCTATGAATGTTCTGATTACTTTTTAGAGCCGTATCAATATTATAATCAATATAATTATGATAATATGGAATAAGTTATAAGATGATGATTGATGTATTACGGCCACTTTTGTGCTAAATGGTAGGCTAAATGGGCCGAGCGACCTCCAAAGGTAATGAAGCGAAGTCGAAGACGAAACAACCTTCAGATATGCCCACGCCGAGATTCGAACACGGGTGCTAGTGATCATTGGTCCAACACGCTCCCGCTAGACCAAGAGAGAATTTCACCGTTTAGTTATATGAAGTCTGTCTAAACATTTCGAACAGTTCTTAGTTAATTTTAAGAGTTAATTTTGATCTTTTCCACATTCCTCTATCTTTGTGGAATAGAAATACTCCTTCTCCTCGAAGAGTAGTGTATTCACTTTTATACAGAAATCCCTATATATTTCAAAGTGCACCATTAAGCAAGTTTGGCGGCAGGTTCTCTCTGCTGTCCTCCGAATTTTCTTAGCAGATCTAAGGTTATGGCAGTACCAAGGAGTTTCAAGGAGTCTCAACGTGATGATAGTTGAACAAAAAGGAGCATAGTGATTTATGATACTCTGGACACCTTTGTTATAGTCTTCTATCAGCTCATCAACTGATCCCTCAGAATCACTGAGGTTTTGAGACGACTGTAGATCCTTAATAAATTCTTTAATATTTATGCCACGATATTTCTGTATGTGATTTTTCTTCGTATGCAATCGGGCTTATCCATATTAATCATGAACTGTACAGCCCAGGGTTGGAGTTAAACCCGGGCTAAAATTACAATATATTGACTCATAAATTCATATTTTTATGCACATGAACCGTTGTTATTTGGTATGCATATTAAAGATGCTGTTAAGATGCTGACAATTTGCACCAATCAACAAAATCTAATATTTGAGATATTATGCTGTTGGTGGAAACAATTAGACACTATCACACTGTAGTAATTATATAAGATGTTATGATTTGTTGGTAGCTAAACCAATTGATCTGTTCTATGATTGGTTGAGCTTGTATGTTAAATTGGCTTCTGAAGCCCAGGAGGTGAATTGATATATTCAGCAATTTGATAACCAGAAACAATTAGAAAGTTGACCATGCAATGCCAGTGGCTTCACTTAATCGTCTATTACTTGGCAATTTTATGTAGGATTATATAGAAGAAAATAGTATAAAATGGCTTCTATGAATCTGTCTTGTAACATTTCCATGTGAAATAGTTATACATGGTTAATTTCATATGTGGCTTTCATACAACCAAAGGGGCAAAGTGAAGGTTGAATTATTATCTCATTGTCTGTCAAAGTAATATATACACTGAATAATTTCTTAATATTTTGCTGCTGTTAAAGGAGTTATTAAATATGGCCACTATTAAGGGTGGTAGACATGGTGACCCTGTACAGATATGTTTCCAAAAATTGGATGGATCTAAATCCAAGTGCATTGAGTATAGGAACAGTGCTGTAGTAAGATTGAACGTCTACGTGCACACATCAAGCGGTGTCCTAAACTTAAGGCTACATCTGTAAGCACATCTTCTTGTTTGAAACGTCCAGCACCAGAACCAGACAGTGATCATGATGGCATTGCATGTCTGGCTCCACCTGCAAAACGTCAGTTTCAGATGTCTGCATTCAGAGTGAAGACTGACTCAAATGATGCCACGCTTCTCGATCTGCAGATAGCTAGATTCGTCTATGCTTGCAACATACCATTCAATGTGGCTGAACAAGCAGAGTTCAAAACACAACTAACTATGCTCCGACCTGGATATAGACCACCTACTCGTAAAGCATTATCAGGCTCTCTACTAGATAAGGTGTTTGATAGTATCAATTACCAAGTATCCTAGCAGCCTGGTGGAAAAGATGTGACTCTTGTGCAGGATGGGTAGAGTGATATCCACAATCAGCCTGTCATTATCAGTTGTGTTCATACAGGAGAGAAGTCATACTTTGTCACTGCTGAGGATACTGGCTCCCACAAGAAAACAACTACATACTGTGCTATGATGGCTGAACAAGTTACCTCTGACGCAGCTACAAAGTTCAGGTGTACTGTTCGCAGTGTAGTGACTGACAATGAAAAGAAGATGGAGGTGATGCGCCATGAACTGAAAGAGGCCAACCTTGATCTTGTTGTGTACGGATGTTCCTCTCATCTCCTGAATCTCCTCGGTGATGATCTCACTCCAACCGAGATAACTAAGCAGGTCGTAGAAGTCAACAATATTTCCCTAACCATCATCGTGCCTCAGCTTTACTTGGTGCCACCAGGTGGAATGGTCACCTGAAGTGTATGGAGATATTCATTAAGAACATACCATTTCTACTCATCGTCATCGCTCAACATGAAGACCTCGCCCCTGTCGCACATGCTCTGGATCGTCTGCAGTCCGACCACACCAGTATTGCTGACGCATGTAATGCTTGGGTTAGACTCATCACAGAAGAATGTCTTCAACAACACAAAGCCAAAGTACAGAATCGATTTGATCAGGTCATAACACCGAACCACCTCCTTGCTTACTGTCTGTATCCGACATACAGAGCCCAGGATATCACTCCCCGGCAGGTCCACGTGGCTCATGAGTTACTCATAGCAAAGGATCCTGATCTCATGGCTAACTCTGCAGCTTCTAGGCTGAGGCAGAGCGATTCCTTAAGTCATTATTTCACGACAGTTGTGCTGGGACGCTGAAACCAGGTGTGTGGTGGACTTGTGTCAAGAAAACATGTAAAGTGTGAATCCTGGTCTTGTGATCTAGCCATTATGCTGCTCCGTCTTCCATCAATTTCAGCCTCAATCGAGAGGATTTTATCTAACTTTGGTGCTATCCAGACCAAAGCAGCCAAGCTTGTCACTTACTATCGTGAATTTCGTGGTGATGCTGAATTAGACTGGTGATTATCTGAACACGTTATTGTTTTGTGTAGATATATAGACAATAAATGTTTAATTTGCATTTAGTTGGTTTTCTTGAATCAATTAGTGAGCATTATGCCTAAAAATTAGTAAATCTGCCAACCCTGGTACAGCCAGATGATTGCCGAAGGATTTACCTTTGTTATTACTGAGACAAGGGTCAAATACAGAAGGAGCTCTTACTATGATGGGACTCGATTATCTAGAGATGACCAATTCTAGTGTGGGGTCTCCTCTGTTGACATGCTGAATCCAATTCAACGTTAGACTTAATGTCCACATGGAAGTTTAAATCACCAGTTATTATGACATCATATGGGATAATGGCTATGTTATCTAAGTATTTAGACCATTCATCAAAGAAAATTGAGTTTCTTAAGCCATTTTTTTAATAGGAGGGGTTCGATACATAATACAATGATGATGATGATTGATGTTTTACGGCCACCTTTGTCCATATGGTAGGCTAAATGGGCCGTCCGTATATAATACAATATTTAACTATAACCCTATCTATAATTATGGCACATTCCATATTTTCGAAGAAGCCGCCACGTAAACCACAGCGTTAATTGGAAATCCTAAAATAATAGTTTTTCAAATAATATTTTATATATATATTTCGGCTTACTTCTTGTCAATAATTACTTGTTAATCTTAGAATCTTGAATACAGATAAAATATTAACACTGTAGTAGAAGTTCATAATTGAAGGATATATATATATATATAATATATATATATATATATATATATATATATAAAGAAGAGAGAGAGAGAGAGAGAGAGAGAGAGAGAGGGTAAGCAATTGCTTATTCATTTAAACCCAGAATGAAGCTGAAGTCAATATCTGAGGTTAGTCTGAAGGGTTATGATGTATGGGTTTCTTTTGAACAATAGTAAACTGCTGCTGAATGTAAACTGTCGTGTCAAAGTAGTTATCTAGTGCATTAGATTATCATTTAATCACAGGCTCCTGTTGTTTATTACTAGCTTTGGGGTCAAATGGTAGTTTTGTATATGTACTTCTAATCAAAATGGGTAGCCTAGGTAATTTCCGCTTCTCTGTGGGTGTGACACATTTATCAGTACCAAAAGTAGATTTCCTGTGCACCACAGGCTCACTAGTAGCTCAGATTAATTCACTATGTTTACGACTGATTTACAAATATATTTAGCTCAACATATGAATAGATGTATGTAGGTGGTTGTTTTTATGTTTAGATTCAAGTATGTTCATATTTGTTTAAGTCTAGATTATGGAGGTATACATTTTCAAAGGATGTTCGAGTGTTGATGCTCTGAAACAGAGTATTCCATTGTGCAATATTGCTACTTAGTTTTTTGGCTTTGGCTACTTCTATATGTAGGCATGGTGTATTCAGTTTTGTCTCACGTCTAATTGAGCTGTTGTATTGTCTGGCGCATCAACAGCTTATAAAAGGCCTACATTTGTGCAGTAGTCACACTACAACTTGCAACGCCAGAACTGTGTGACTTCTGTACCAAAGGTTTAGCTTTACGAATTCAGAAAGTCAGCAACTGTGATGTCGAAATGTTATGAGATATAAGTTTGTTTTAAAACTAGAGCAAATTGCTACTGACTATAAACTATGGTGTTGGTGTAATGACATAATACATGTAATAGATTAGCATTCGATTACAGGCTCTGGCCGTTTACAACCAACTTCTTGTCAGATGGAACCTTTTATACCTGCTTCCGTTTTCTGTAGGTAGCCTAGATAACTTCCGCTTCATTGTAGACGTGATTTAGTAACAATATATATATATATATATATATATATATATATATATATACGTATTCGCGCTGGCACACACACACACACACATACACACAATTGATCAGTCTTTTACTCATTCACATGTCGAGATTATTAGGTTTAGAGATGTGTACTTAGCCTACATCAACCACTTCCCTGTGCGCGTGACATATTTGTCACGTACGATAAGCGGATTATCTGTGCCCACAGGTCGATGAGTAGCTCAGACATAATGATATAGGTCTATGTATGTATGTATAGATGTGTACGTTTTGTATGCTTAAATTCAACTATGTATAGGATTTGATATTCTGAGCCAGTCTCACCATATATGTCACTTTGGGGATACACATATAATAGGGAGAGAAAGAACGGCAGTGTTTATCAACAGTTTGTTTATTATCAACATCACCACCACCACCATCACCACCATCACTCTCGTCATCATCACCATCGTCATCATCATGATCATCAACATCAACTTAAAATATTGAATTTATTATATGTATTACCTTTTAGTCCTATTTCTGTATTTATTGATGAGATTTTATATGATGGTAATACGCCCTGAAATATCAGCGGCATAAATACAAAAAGGTTACTTCAGTTCACCTTCCTTCACAAAACGACAGATAAACATTGGACATCTTTATGATAACAAAAATACAATTTGCGGAACAAATTTAATGGAACTTTCTAGTGACCATGGAACAGGTAGAAATATAATAATAGCAATATTTATCCAGTGTGACACATGATAATAGATAGTTACTTTATTATAAAAGAAAGTCGGAAACTGAGAGAAAGGGGGTGAAAGAGGTGTGTGGAAACATCATGGATGTTTGTCTAGACTTGTGGGCGAATGGCGTTCAATGAACCGTGCAAATAATATTATGGAAATACTATTTACATCCTGTAAATGTCGTGTAGTTTGATTATCAGTCAGGTTTCTCCTTCTGAGCACGAATATTCTTTACATTTGTGTCCTTATTTAAAGACATTTATCGATCCGATAAATGTATTTACACACGATGATGGGCGGAGCCTCAACACATGATTGACAGCTCTGTGTCCTTATAATGGTTTGTGGGAATGCGAAAAGAACAGTTTAGAGTCAGTCAGTCATGATGTAACAACATACAGAGAATTGAGGATGGTCATGTGATGAACTGAACCTAGAGGACGATAAATATCGATGAAGAGTGGGAGAGAAATGACGTGTGAGATAAATGGCATTATAGATGGACACATTTCTATTCTGGACAGTAATTATGATCTGTGAGATGAATTGTTTTATTATTAAGTAACAATGATACGCAATGTGATCAAAGTCATCAAGCTGACATTGGTAATAATTGTTTTTGTGATGTTTTTTAATCTCTGGATGGAACGAATCATTCACGTTATACCAAACGGAAAACCAGAAATACAACGACCTTCAGATGAAGAAAGGTCATTGATCGCCGATATCATAGAGGATAAATATAACAGGACAATGTCAAATAAAAGTAATTTGTTATCATCTGATAGAAATCTGATGTTTGTTATCAGTGAAGGTACAACTTTAGACAATTATGTTTGTTATTTATTGTTATTACATCCCCAAGTGATATACCTAGGGTCCTTAACGGCAATATTGGAGAGATATTACTGGACAAATCATCAGAGGATATCAATAAGGTACTAGATTGGCTATCTACCTGTCACTCTAATATATTATCAGTATTTGTGGATTATGTTAATGAGATGTTGAAACCTCCTGGCATACCTGTCTGGTGTAGTATAAAGCGAACAAGGTCAAAGTTCGGGATGTCTCTTGACCCTCGTGTTGATTCTAGAAGGTCAAGATCTAACAGATCTAGGTCATCTGTTTACTGCATTCCACCATCAAGAACGATATTCCGGAACATGTGTCTATCACACCATATTGGGATTGATGTGACATCGGTCATTGGATTGATGTCGTCTTTAGACATTAGTCATAACAATAAAGTGAAAATTATCAAATTAACCGGAAATAACCATACACGTGACTTTTGTTATGTGAGTGATAATAGGATACAATCTAATTCTCGTAATAACTATTTACCGAGAGAAAATAACCTGTTTGTGATGTGTGACAATATCGTTAAACAATCTATAAAATATTGTATGTTGGAGTTATCTAACTATCTCGATATATATCTGGATCTCTCTTTTGTAAATATAGTTTGGACATTTATTTACTCGTGATATCGAAAAGGTCAAAGAATTGATAAATATCCCTTAGTGAGGTGAAAACTTCAAAATGGTGGATATCTGTATTCGTTGGGATGAGTAATGAAATGTTTATAATTATTTAATATCTTTCACATCTGTTTATTTTAGTTTTACCAAAAAATGATGACAACATATCACTAGGCTCCCGATTTAGATATACACTTATATATAATATAATAATAATAATAATAATAATACAACATTT
The DNA here is from genome assembly GCA_025642065.1 of Paralvinella palmiformis. Lineage (NCBI taxonomy): Eukaryota > Metazoa > Annelida > Polychaeta > Terebellida > Alvinellidae > Paralvinella > Paralvinella palmiformis. The sequence continues at coordinate 19,695 of JAODUP010001582.1, forward strand.
TATAAATAGAAGTCCTTTTCAGAATTTTCCTGTTTCTGTCTATTTATGAAATTGTTGTGTTTGACTTTCTGCTCATGAACCGATATTTCTTCGTAAGCAGGTGACGTTACATAGGTCAACTTATCAATATTTAAATCGGAACTGTTTTGTGTGTTACTGAAAAAAAAACTCTGTCAGTGGACAACAATGGAATGTCAAGATACTCAATGATATAATTTAGTCATTTGTCATAATTGGTTCGAGTGTATTTTGTTATCTCTTGGCTACAGACTGACCCCCGATATAGATGAAATACTTTATACTCTTCAACTTTGAGCCTATTGTTAGTCAACTTTAGGGAAATAGGATACTAACTGGCAAGATTTGGTGAAATGATTTATTATGATATAGTAATACAGGACAATATAACACGACGGTTGAATGATAATATGTGATACTACGATCATTTATTGTTATGAAATAAAATATATATTATGTAATAACAAGGGGATTTCATAACAAAAGATCCTATACAATGAAACATATGTGAATGGTATTCAGATGTAAATAAATAAAATCAACATATAACAAGTTGGCTTTATTATAGGAGTTAGTGATAATACTTATTAGGAAATTGTAAAATATCAATATAATTGCAGTTATGATGAAGACTATTGGTTTTTAGTTTCAACTTAAATGTAAGTAAAGTCAACATTATTAGTTTAATTGATTTAGTTCATTTAAATACTTACTTGATAAAGGCAATATTATACACAAACCCGTACCCAGAAACACCACTGTAAGAAAGTTATGTCGTTATTACAACATGTTTGAGTTTATTAGCTTTGTTATGTATAATGTAGAATCTATATTGTTGTCCTCTTATGTGGTCTGGCGAAACGACCTATTAATTCATACAATGCTGCTTGATGGATTTATACTCCTGGAGTCGTTTGTTACTCCGGCAGGCATCTCCGTGGGTATTAAGCTGCGGACAGAGTTTTTCCCTATTATGAGTAATTAGATTACACTGATATAGGATTTCTTTTAAATGTATAGCTATTATAATCCCGACGTGTCATTCGCAGTATCGGAGATCTGCCTGAAATCCGCTGTTCTCGACCATGGGTCAAATAGATCAAGTGGATAGGCGCTTTAATTTAGATCCCACCACACCTAACTGCATATTCTTAGGGACGCTAAATTAAGCGTGAATGAACGTTCCCTTAGTGATGAACGGAAAAGTATGATGGTTAACTGTTAGGTTCGAGTAAATCGTAGTATTTACTCAGGTTTGAGACGATATTTCGTTCTAGTCCAGTAATAATCCACTGTGCGGTATTGCTACTTTGTTTATATTTTAGTTAAATCGCTTCAGTGAGTCCATACTGAGTTAGTGTACATTCTCTTTGTTATGAACAAACTGTAATGTTTGTTAACACGCTGAGGCTATATATAGGGCTTGAATTTTCACTTAGGTTAGAGAAGAACTTCGACGCCAGACCAGTCGGACGTGTATTGATACATGGTTCATATAGGTAGGATTTATTCAGTTATTCGAACCCAGAATAAAGCTGAGGTCAGCATCTGAGGTGTCGAAATGCTTTATATACAGGTTTCTTTTGGACCACAGAAAATTACTGTTGAATGTAAACTGTGGTGTCAAAATAGTTTGATATGTATGTAGCAAGTCACCATTGAACCACACGCACGTGTTGTTTGTTGCGAGCTGTGGTATCAAATGGTATGTTTTTACGTGCTTCCGCTTTTTGTACGTAGCCTGCATGTAGCCGCTTTCCTGTGGGCGTGACATATTTGTCGCGTACGAAAAGCGAATTAGCTGGTTCCCACAGGCTGATGAGTAGACCAGACACATGCTTAGGTATACGCACACATTTATCAATATGTGGAGGTATGGAACATTTTATTTTTAGATTAATGTATGTATAGTTGTATTTAGATTTATGGAGGTAGGTTTCGAAGGATGTTTAGATATGTTGATGCTCTGTGCCTGTTGCCTCTTACTATGTACCCCAAAAAAACCACACACACACACACAAATACATTCTGCTTTCGTGTCATTTAGAATTGCATGAACATAACCTTAGTCATCATCATTAATCGAAAGAGCCAATTCTGCCCTTAATCTGAGGGATAAAAGGCTTCTTTTTCCTTTGCGTTATCTATTCGGAAACAATTATATTACTCATTGAATGAAATTGGTATGATGCTGAAGATGTGAACCTTTAGATTAATCCTTATTTGCATAAATCTCAAGGATGCCGATAATGCCAACATGCCTGGTAACATTAATGAATATATTTGTATAGTGTTTAATGGTTAGTTTACCTGTAAGACTTTCATTATATATCACAATCAGGATAATTCCACTTTATGTGATAGTTCCTCCGGAAATGTGATGGAAATAGCGCTTTCCAAATCTGACTACGATAACAAAATCGATATGAAATTACTTTCTTTTTCAACGTGACAAACAGAAGCGTTCACCGTTGTAATGGCAATGATGGCAAGAAAAAGTGGGTGAGTGGGTGGGTGGGTGGGTGGGTGAGTGGGTGAGTGAGCGGGTGGGTGAGTGAGCGGGTGAGTGAGCGGGTGAGTGAGCGGGTGAGTGAGCGGGTGAGGGGGTGAGTGAGCGGGTGAGTGAGTAGGTGATGAGTGAGTGAGTGTAGTCAGGGAAACTCATATTCCTTCTTCTCAGTTAATGCCAGCTGTACTATTTGAGTGAGTTAGCGAGTGAGTGCGTGCCTTCTTGAGTGAGTGTGAAACGTATTTGTTTAATCTCGGCTGTAGTCATACCCAAGACATATGAATAATGGAGAAACATCCCACAATTACACCTATAATTCTGCCTCGAATCCTGATCCTGAGATTTCTCGCGTTGGACTCTAATAATTGTACTATAAGAGCCCTCAGTCAACTATATAATAAACGTTATTAATGTTGTAAAGAGGACTAAAATATTAACTGGAATCGAGCAAGGACAATAACACGGACAATATTAAACAAATCAGCATCTGTTTATTATACGTTTTGTATAGTTCATATCTATAGCTCCTACTATAACGATATTACATGTCTATGCTTCTATTAGTTATGGATAATTTACCGATAATTTATATGATTAGACGAAAACCTTTAATATTTGTCCTTTTGTATAAGTCGGTTTATTTGTTTGTCTTTCAGTCTGTCTGACTGTCTGCCTGTCTGCCTGTCTGTCTGCCTATCTATCTATCTATCTATCTATCTATCTATCTATCCATCCATCCATCCATCCATCCATCCATCCATCCATCCATCCATCCATCCATCCACCCATCCACCCATCCACCCATCCACCCATCCACCTATACACCCCTCCACCTCTACACCCCTCCACCTCTCCACCTATACACCTCTCCACCTATACACCTCTCCACCTATACACCTCTCCACCTATACACCTCTCCACCTATACACCTCTCCACCTATACACCGCTCCACCTATACACCTCTCCACCTATACACCTCTCCACCTCTCCACCTCTCCACCTATCCACCTATCCACCTCTCCACCTCTCCACCTCTCCACCTATACACCTCTCCACCTATACACCTAACCGCCCACCCACCCATTCATCCATACACCCACCCACCCATTCATCCATACACCCACCCACCCATTCATCCATACACCCACCCACCCATTCATCCATACACCCACCCACCCATTCATCCATACACCCACCCACCCATTCATCCATACACCCACCCACCCATTCATCCATACACCCACCCACCCATTCATCCATACACCCACCCACCCATTCATATATGCTTCTCTGTCGATCTAACTGTCAATTTGTATGTATCCAATACCACAATCAGTCTGTTAACTAAAGTCGACTTATGTTCACAGTCTTTCTTATCAATTATTAATCTAGATTTTATTACATAATGAGGAGTCCCTAAAAGAACAGTTCACCCTCAGATAATATTATATAAATGTGTAATGTTTATAAAAGTAATACAATTTCGCCCGATGATAATCACGAACTCATATATATATATATATTATAGATATACTAAAAAGAGATAATCTTAATTACCTATGGCTTCCTCAAATGCCATATTGTACGGTAACGAGGTGTGTTCTGACGTCGGATGGCGCAAGGATTATGTAGCCATCTCGATCCAGAAGAAGTCAAGCCACTGATGCTCATTTGTAGCCATCCTCGTGAGATTACCTGTCAGTGTGCTCAGCCTACAAACTGACGCCATCGTCGGTTCATCTAAATTAATCTCACAGCTTGGTAGATACGTCTTGTTACAAAAGTACAATTTTTAAAAGACATTTCCCTGTATAATTTTCTTTAGCCATTTCAATAACATAAAAGGAAAGTCATCCCGAAAACTCAGGTCATCCAGTCAGATACTATTACAGGTGCCCGTGTCTCGACCTAAGTCATATGGTGATTGTGCGTTTAAAGTGTTGCAGCCCCCACTTTGTGGAATAGGTTGCCGGCAGATATTAGAAATGCGTCGTCGCTTGAAAGTTTTAAATCTTTCTAAAAAGGTTTTTTACATACATATTATTTGGGGTATTATTATATTACATATTATTTGTATAGCGCCTTTGAATGGTTCCTGCTAGTAAGGGCGCTTTATTAAATATACATTATTATTATATCACACTGTAATATTTATAAATGGGTTGTTTCCTTTCTGAAACTTACCTGTTTGGCCGACTTCTGTTTACATTGTTATAACCGGTTAATACAAAGAACTTGTATTAAGTGTCTGGCTTCATAATCCGGACGACTTATAGTAGAATCACCAGTACCAATCACGCTATTATTGTCCAGAAATTTAGACATAATAGCAGTTGATGTATGACATTGTGGTCTATTATAGTGTGATGTGGGACCCAATGCCTCTGACTTCAGCACTCGATGTTTCTGTTGCATCACCCTTATTATATATCAGCCCAGCCTACACCCATTGACTGGTCCAGCTTCAGTATCCCACTAGAAGCCAACACTCCTGTTGTCATATCTATCTGGATCACTGAGGCATATAAGCTCCCACACCATGCCAAGGGATGGACTACGAGAAGAGATAATCCAGTTACTCGTCTAATAAACAATTAAATCGTTTTCTTCTTGTTGTATAAAAACAATTTTCTAAGAACGATACAACATTTTCTTGTAAATTGATCAAAAGAGAATCCCGATTTTATTATTTCACAAGTAAAATTGATATTAATAAACACATGCCGTAGTACCGAATTATTCATTTAAGCCATGATTCATTCGCTAACATTTACACATATAAGTTGTTCTTCATATTTAAGGTTATTATGATACAAAATGCCGTTTAAAATTTGACCCAAATTGAGGAAACCTTTTAAACATATTAGATAAGTGAAAAGGTATTAATAGTAATATCATTAATATTTATATACTGACTATGTTGATGTTATAATTATTATTACACTTGTAATACAATCTTTATAAAACATTTCCTAATCTAAAATGGACGGTATATAATTTATATTCCTTGTATCGATATGATTTGATAATGGTTACCTGATTTATTAAAAATTGGGTAATTTAGTAAATAATATAAACAAAGTTTGTCGCAATTGATTTATAATTATTTAAAGAGGGTAGAGTAATATTTTCTATATTGTCTATTAGATATACCTGGTTGTATCTCAATATCTTATTCACGAAAAACATCATAAAGCTCTGATGTTGCCATGTAAAATTCAATTCTTAAAAACAAACAACTGTCTTTGGTTAATTCAATTTAATCCTTATAATTATAGGATGATATCGATAGATTATTGACAAGACAAGATTAGATTGTTTCAGTCAGCCAAAATCTTCAAGCCACCTGGTGAATAAAAACAAATAAATAGGCTATTTAGTGCGATTATACAAGGATTTTAATAATAGCATGTACATAGTCCGTAGTGAGATTACAAATATGACTCTTTTCACTCCAATGTATCCGCTATATCTCCATGAATTCTGATTTACATTTTGAAAAGTACGTTTATTAAACAATGAATTGTGGTTTAAATATATAATATTAGATTAGTGCATTTACTGATGATCATGTTTATTAATATCAGTATTACTCGTTTAATTAGTGATATAATTAGGTATATCGTTATATATATATATATATATATATATATATATATATATATATATATATATATATATATATATATATGAAAAGTTGGGTTCATAGAACATTATTTTATATAACAGGAACACGTTAAGATTTATTTATTTTCAGCGATATGATGCATTTATCGTTATGAGTCTGAGTATTGTGTTTATAACGCTTCAATTATTTGTATAATTTAATTTAATATCCGACAAAAATTTAACATTACTCAATATTTGCTAAACAATTATAAAAGGATAATCTCTATGAAGATCCGAATATAAATAACTTTGATTGAGAAAATGAAATAAGAAGTTAAGGTTATTATCAGCTATTTTAGGGATTTACGCCAGAAGAGATAAAACCTGTAAACTGAAAAACAATCACTCTCTTAGACATTAATAATAGAATATTTTATGACATTAAGAAGCAGTATTAAAATCACTTCTGGGACCAATTACTAGTTAACATGATTAACGATGGCTCGTAATTTAAGAAAATCTAGATTGATATTTTATTCTGATGTTGATAATGGTTGAATAATTTCAACTTAAGTCGATTTATGATTAATTAAGTGGGCAAATACGGATATGACGATGGACGTACGCGAACACACTCTAATACAACCGATACACAGTAACGTTTAGAGGGATTAATATATAGTGGCAATGATAATTAAGTGCAGGCATATTAATATACACAATTCTAAACAGCCACTGATAAATTCATATTACTGTGATAGGTAATTCATCTAAACCTTATAGTAAATAATCGTTATATAAAAGCTATTTTAATATCGCCGGATTACGATTAGTCTTTATCTTTATATACTTCCCCTAAATGTAATCTTTTAATACAAGTATCATGAAATAAAAAATAAAGTATTTTATTATGTTGATACATTTTTATTAAATAATAAAAGGTTTATAGGATATTTCTATCAACCACAACATTAAATTTGGGCATAACAGCAACGATAATAGTATTATAACTAGCGCCTTCTTCAAATTGAATCAGATAATTTAGATGCAATAGTGCTGTTCTACTCAATACTTTGAATGTGCATAATATGATATTGTACTCGGAAATGACACGTAGAGGAAGCTAGTGCAGCTGGAATAAAACGGGTGGTCTATATTCCATTTTGCGAGTGCGTGTCAGCTGACTCGCAGCACAGTTGTACACTCGTCGTAGATGTTTTTTTCAGAAAGAGGGGTACAGTATATAACAATGCATTGCCTTAGTTCAGTCGAAACGTGACAAGGGCTTGGATTAAAGCTTTGCATGTATCATATATATATATATATATATATATATATATAAATATATATATATATATATATATAAATGAAATCATATATATATTTGCGAATAAGCTATATGTTATTTATTTGATAAAAACACAGCTTACAATTCACCACCTTTTCTATTCCGAATATTATCCAATATAGTCTTTAGATTTCTCAAAGACATGGGAAAATGCATATAACTGAATTCTACCTAAATGTGAAGATTGTTAATCGTCTTTACAATGAAAACAATTTAGACAACTTCAGCATTGTGCTGTTCATAAACATGCCTTCAATACAAGATTCAATCGAAGATCAAAAGCATCCCATTTATCACATGGCTTTAAAGTCATGTACGCTTGTGGATCATCTGCATAACAATGATTAATGTGGTTTGGCATACGCACAGTAATTATTGTATCCCAAAACAGATCCCTGTGTCACACCAAAATGAAGCAGTGGTTGATCTAGTTATGTTTATCCGCGATTTAAAGACACTGAGTTCTGTCGGCGATGTATGACATTACCCAAGTTAATGCCTTTTCCTTAGATGCAATATCGCATTAAATATAATAGCTGCATACACGGAAATATTGTTGGTAGTATTTGGGGATGATAAATGATCTTATTCCTGATGATTGGTTTTTTACTCATGAAATAATTGCTGAACATAAACGCCAGGATTTCAGCAGAGGTAAATTGTGGAAGATTCCCATTTGAGTAAATTCCCATCAAGTTCTTAGATGATCTGAAGAGTTTGAACGATATCAATGTGATAATATTTTAACAAAGGGGTCCATAATGATTAATGATAATTTTGGATACTTTGTTATAGGGTTATACATGTTCATCAACTGATCCTCAACATTCACTCAGGTATTGAGACGACCTTAGATCCTCCATACATTATTTAATATTTATGCCACGATCATTTGGAATGCAATATATCTTCATATGCAATTGGGCTTGTCCATATTAATAACCAACTGTACAGGCAGATGATCGCTGAAAGACGTATCTTTGTTGCTACTCAGACAAGGGTCGCCTACAGAAGGAGCTACTACTATGATGGAGTTCGATTCCTTAGAGATGACTAAATCTAGTATGTAGTCCCCTTTGTGAGTTGCATTACAGACTAGCCGAGTCAATTCGTGTGATACCAATATCCTGCAAAACCCAAGAACTTCAACATCAGACTTATTATCCACATGGAAATTTACATAATCAGTTATTATGATATCATATGGGATAATGCTATCTTAGGTAAGTATTTAGACCATTTATCAAAGAATAACGAGTTTCTAAAGCCATTTTGTTTAGAAGGAGGGGGACGATATATAATAGATAATTTAACCGTAACCTTACCTATATGTATGGTATAATCCTTGTTTTAAAAATGGGTATATTCCTCGGTTGTCTTTGGCTTACTATGATTACTATAATTAAATTCATAATCTGAAGGAATCAACACATTTGTGATGAGCTGATCAGTATATATAAACAATTTGCGATATAATATAATCAGCGAGAGGGGTTGCTTTATTTCTCAACTGGATTAAACATTCAGACAACATCTCAATAAAAGGATACCAACCTTCTGATTATTATGTAAGGTATCCATTTAATCCAGTTATGAATAATAAAAGTGTATAGCTCCGTTGTCCTTCCAATAAGAAGAGTAATGTTTTGGTATGATGTGTTGATGAGGCCTCAACGAATTGCACAACGAAAGAGTATTATTAATAAAGCTAATACTATCTACAGCTATTTTATTTTTTATCGTTGTATTCTAGCATTTATTCGTATTAATAATAACACATAGTGCATAAAAATGAAGTGGCTTAGGCAAGCAAAGTTCCCTTACTAGCAATGTCTGTTACACATAATCTTTAGTACATTTACTTGAATTTAATAACTGTTACATTGCGTATCAGGTAGCTTTGAGGAATATACAAATCATCTAATACTCTCAAACTAGCTTCTTTCCTCAGCGAATTAGAGACGTATAATTCTATGTTATTATTACGCAGATATCATTCTCAGGATATTTATAGCATTGTTCGTTCTGTCTGATTTAAAATAATATTTACTTCTAATTTTGATTCAGTAAGGAGTTATGTAAATCATTAAAATTATAATACTGTATTTTTATTACAAGTTTTTCTAATGATGACCATCTCTTGTGAGATGATTAACATGAGATATATAGATTAATTGTATCCTGTCCCTTTATTATCGTATGATCAAATAGTAGCATGTGTGTCTATATTATCGCTCTATATTACAGTTACAGTTTTTAAGCCTGTCAGTAATTATAATCATTGACCTTTGACTTTTCTTTCAGGTCGACCATTATAAGACTCATTTCCCGCTAATTTGCTGAAAGGTGGCAGTTGACAGAAATGAGAATTTGTAATTAGCCTTCAGGACAACACGTGATACAATTGTAAGAACTTCGGTATTTTAGACGTACCTGGAAGGAATTACAGCGGTTGGCTATTGCTTTTATGAAGTCAAAGAAATCAACTCCGTATGAATTTTATTTTCGTAATGTGAGTTTTTGTAGTCTGGAACAGATGCTGAGATCAATGTCGACTGGCAATTGAATTAAAAACCAACATGAATAAGTTCTGAAACATTAATTGTCTGCTGAGAAGTAAACAAAACGCGGTTATTTCGCGGATATTTTCGGTAAATCTGTCGGTTGATATTCGGTTTACAGGACAAAGAGTCCGTGTTACTTAATCTAATCAGGATATTACTCTTGAATATGATAACACCTCTGTGACTTTGACATATTCTAGAAAATTAAGTCTTTAAATATACTATTTCTGGTATTTATATTCCTTGAAGCGTTTGCTATACTCCGTCAAGTATCCCGTTATATATTTAGATCTGGGCAGGGTTTATTTTTACGATTGTAAATAATTGGGTTACGATCATGGAACAAATCGCTTAATATATAGTAATTAGTATAATTACATAAATGCATAACTTTAGGGAAGATAAAAAATAAATAGATGAGTGTTCAATAAGTTATGAACATAAAGGTATGAGGATTAACTGTTATGTTTGGGTAAATCATTGTTTTTACTCAGAATTGATGGAAACATTTCATTATGGTCCTGTAATAATCATTTATGCAATATTAATACTTTGCTTTTAAATAATTAATACTTTGCTTATTAATTGGACCACTTCCTTATGTAGGTTTAGTGTACGCCACATAAGTTTGTCACGTGTTCAATTAAAAGCTGCTAGGCTGGCTGACACACCGTGTACCTATAAAGGATTAAACTTTGTAGATATATTAGCTTATCATTTAACAACAAGAACTTGATGTTTATTGTAACGAATAGCATAAAATGATTAACTTGTATGTGCTACCTATTCTTATTCATACATAGTTCCGCTTACTTTAGGAAAGAAAGCATTTGTCTTCTTCGAATAGCGGCTCGTTTGGGCTACACAAGGAGAGGAGTTGCCAAGACATATTATCATTGTTTGGCATTCATTTATATATGATATATAGATCTGTGAAGGTGTAGGTTTATGTAGGCTTAGGTTTATATACGTTTAATTTCACTTATGAATATATATATATATTAGTTATATTCGCATTTGGGTTGATTCATGTTTGTGTTCATTCACGGATTTATAGATTTAACTATTTGTAGATTCTTGTATGCGTAGATTAATGGAAGTTTAGATTATGGAGATTGTTTGCCTTGCTGGTCTGTGCAAATGGCATCATGAATATATATATATATATATATATATTATAAAACAAACACACACACACATACACACACCGTCATTTTAAAGTTGTTTATTCGTCTGATCGAGAAAAAGTGCTAACACAGTTTCATGATTGACAAACATAGTAAAATTAATATTAAAATTAAAGCTTTCTTTATCTGTTCAAATAACGTATGTCCTTATTTTTCAAGACATCTGCCTTTGACGTATCAATTGGCACCCAAAGATAGGCCTAGCATTAAGAGATTGACAGTTATGTGTCCTGTAGGAATGGTTGTCACGTGATAAATTAGACAGGAAATGGACTCCGAGCGTTTTGTGGCGTTATTTAATCTCTAGATGGAACCAATCATTCACACGGTACCAAATGGAAACCAAACGTTACAACGACCTTCAGATGAAGAAAGGTCAAAACTGATTGCCTACGTCATAAAGTATTAATACAGCAAGTCAATGTCAAATAAGAGTAATTCATTATCAATAAAGGTTAGAGGGTTTTGACGGTTTTGTTCGCTATGTATTTTTAGTACATCCCCAGGTGATCTATCTAGGCTACCTAGCCGCCATATTGTAGATATATTACCTGGACAAACCATCCGAGGATATCAATATAGCGCTATATTAGCTATCTACCTGTCACTCTAATGTATTATCAATATTTGTGGATTATGTTAATGAGATGTTGATACTACCTGGCCAACCTCTATGGCGTAAAACAAAACGAATAAGGTCAAAGTGAATCATATCAATTGACTCTTGTGTTGATTCAAGAAGGTCGCGGTTATGGTCATCTATTTTAACATTTCATCACCAACAACACTATTCCGGAAGACGTTTATCACGTATCGTATAGCGTTTGACGCCACACCAATCGTGGAATGTTTGACGTCATTAGACGTTCGACGTCGTAATAAAATGAAAATTGTTAAATTAGCCAGAAATAACCATACACATGACCTTTGTCTTCAGAACGATAATAGGATAAAGATATGTTATAGTAATAGCTGCTTATTGAGATAAAGTAACCTATTTGTGATGTGTGACACTGTCGTTAGATATTCCATAAATATTCAACTTTACATACTCGTGATATCGATAAAAACACAAAATTTTAAAATCTATCTTATTGAGGTTACAACTTCACGATGAGTTTGCCTCTACTCATTGTCTCGAGGAATTAAATACTTATTATTGTTTAATATATGGCACATCTGTTTGTTTTTATTATTATTAGAAGATGATGAAAAAGCGAAACATCAGAGGAAGATCCAGATACACACATATATATTATAATAGGATATACACAGAGGCGCGCACACAAATTTCTTTTTGGGAATTTTCCTGTTTCTCTTCTGTTTTTCGTTCTGCTCATAAACCAGTATTTGTTCGTAAATAATTGGTGTTATACATGTCAACATGTCAATATTTAAATTTCGAATTTTTTCAATGTCTGATCTCAACGAAAAGGTACACAAATTCGTTCCAATGGGCTAAAATAGGATATCACGCTATACATGCATATGATTTGGTCATTTCTATGACCTCCTGTTATTTTCAAGTCTACATATTGACCCCGAAATAGAAGACATTCTATATAGGATAAGCTGCTGTATAGTTGTTATCTGTCAACATTACAGCATTATGTTACTAGCTGGGAATATTTGATAACATGATATATAACCTAAAGTTATGATAATACGATAATATGTGATGATGCGATCATTTATGGTAATGTAGTGAAATATGATATGAAATGGAAATTTATTGACACGAAGAAGGTAAATAGTAATTTTAATCTATAAAATAATCAATATATAACAAGTTGGCTTGATTTATTAGAATATTCAACTTTTCTGGAAGTCCAGAAACAACTAACCAACTTAGTTTTATTGCTTATCGTGTAAATGGTAAAGTGTTTGCTCTTGTATTCAATTATTAAATGTCTACGCAAGATTTGAATATTCTAATATATGTTGTGTATATACCATACAACGTTAACTCTGTCGGAATATACGTAAAACAGCTGTTGTCACTAACAACTAGTTCGTTGAGTTTTCAGTGAATTATGTTAGTAACTTTATTTTAACTCTTTCTATGCCGAACAGTAGTATATTTTGCATAACATTTTAGACTTAAAAACAAAGAACCACCGTACCTTATTTCTAAAAAATATGTTATGTAAAATATATTATGAGATGTATTATCTGTATATATCTTTGTAATATCAGTCAAATTCAGTAATTTGCTTATATTTTGTCACGAAAATGCTCTAAGCACAGTTTCCAATTCTCATCTATATTAACTAATATCAAACCATTAAAGTCGTTGTCCTTATTCCATAAAATTGAACTGTATGTAATATGTATATAATCTAAATTAACATTGGATGAATCCAGAAAACAAAAGATGAAATATTTTAGAATTGTGTAAAGAGGATCTTTTTTATATCACAATGTTCAGTTATTTTAAATATATCTCTTATTCTAATGAAGCGAAGCATATAAATTATCTCTTGCCTTCAGAGAGTTGGAAGATGGAATTATATGATTATTATTGGTCAAGAATAAAATTACGAATAAAATGTGAAGGATAGGGAAACTTATAAGTCTAGTAGTAATAGAAATAGAAGTATAACCAACAAACTGATCGGTTTTATTTCTCGATGACTGACAGTTTATCATGGAAACAATGTCATTGATTGACGTGATAATCCTTCATTTGACATAGGCTGAAGAGGGAGTTGAACGGTGGTACGTATACTTTCTTTGGGTGGGCAAATGTCTGTTGATGTTTTGTCCCGGTAGAGGATGTTGTGACAATATGTCCTTAAACCACACTGCTAAGCTCTGTCAGAGATAGAGGTTTTGTGTTATATTTCCTCTTGTTTTTGTTTTAGCTCATTCTTCTTCTAATATTCGATATCACAGGGGGTCAGTAACGAAATGACTCATAGGGTATATTGGATCTGTATGCTTGTGAGATATTAGACCACCCAGAAAATATCATAAAGCATATTATGCTGCTGCTGAAAAGCTAAGTTTTCTGTCATTGAGATTGTATGTTTCCATGTCTGGGCATTCTAAGAAAACGTGATCTAGAGCTGTATATTCCGTGCACTATTTGCATCTATGAAGTGAAGCCTTCAGATGTTTGGCCTGAGAATCCAGCATTTAAAGGATTGTAGTAGACACAGCACGCTCTTAAACTATCATAAGTACCCCTGACTCAGAAATAAAACATACTATAGCATCTCTAGCGGTGACATTGGGCACAGCTGGTGTGTTTGATGTTTTATATATAACAACTTTAGTTGCATACACATTTCACCTTAGTAGTATGTGAAAATATAATTATCCTTCGTTAGTTAAGATACATCCATTCTGTACTGTGATATTCAAGCCTAATTCTAGCCTGCTTGGCATAAGCAATATTGAATCATATTATTATAACAATGCTGTTTATATTGGAGATTTTAGGTTTGGTTTGAAGATGTTAATATATGATTTTAACCACGCCGAAGTTTTTACGCCATAATGATTTGCTTTAGCGTAGATGTCAGTTTTCTAATAGCAATAAAGCCAACAGTATACTCCTTTTATTATCGCACAGTTTTTACATGTAACATAAGTTAGAGGGAAGCTCCTTAATCATTTGTCTGCACGTTTGTCAGGTTGTCTGTTGTCTGTTTGACAGAAATGTAAATATATATGTGATTGAGATGAGATACAACACTATCATAGCATTTATATTTTCTATAAATGTTATAACTACAAGCTAAGACAGTTCATATTATGGCTACTTACGTCAGATAATACTGAGAATATTTATATAGAACCAATTCTCTTATATTCAATTATATATATCTTTTTCTGTTTTCAAAATGTTTTATTTGTTCATAGTTTTTATGTTCCATTTTTACATAATGACGTCGATGTCGTGTTACGATTACTACAAAAATGAGAAATTCAACGGAATATTTAGATGTCAATTACAAAAACTTTATTTCCGCAAAATGTATTTCTTTGTTAAAGAGAAAATATCTGTACATTATAAAATGGAAAATGTTTGAAGAAACCTGAAAACTGTGGAAAACTGTTCAATATCATTTCTATAGACTCTACTACCTAAGATAAGTAATCATCCAATAATGGTTATCCTTATTATTCTATAATAATAAGTCATGACCAAAACACTCGACAATGACACAAAGTTATTTGTGATATTTTGATTTCACAAATTTATTCAACGCTAGATGATGTTACCAAATTTGTCTGTAACATATTAAGATAAATGTACAATATTATTGATATGATTAATATTCAGAAGGATAACAAAAGAATAAGCTTCTCTCTATCAGATCTCTAAAGGCTGATGAAATGTGATTATACTCCAAAAATAAATGATATGGATAAAAAATGTGAAATGAGAAGTATTGTCTATTGTCTAATTATTGATGTCTATATATTGATTGGTTATCACTTAATTATAATAGCCATATGATAACAATGACATTTGGCTGTCACCTATAATGATATACATCATAAAAGGTAAATTCCAGACTACAAATAATGACCTATTATACACTGTTGACAGAACATCTGACATTGTCATTCATTGTGACATCTCTATTAAGGTTACCCCATGAAGTGGTTACATAACAAGCCGTAATCATCGAATGCCCCGGATGCAAAACACGTTTATGTACAATTTACTTCTTATTCATATACTTTACTAATAGATCGAACAATGGTGAACACACACACACACACACACACACACAAGCAATGAGTGTGGACATTAATGTGTGGTGCAATTTATAATAATTGATGTACATTATCATATGATAGAGTAGAATGAGTGACATGGTATAGTAGAACGGGTCACATGATATAGTATAACGAGTCACATGATAAGAGTAGATTGAATCAAACACTAATACATCCATGATACTGTTATCAACTTTCAATATTTGTTCTACTCTTTAGCCCATGGAAATAAAAAATATATATTAAGCAATAGATTTAATTATATCTTATATACTTGCCTGAAACACTATCTCAGAACATCTTTGTGGTTACGCCATGTATTTTTGCTATGTGCTTCTCTTATATGAAGACTATCACAAAAATAAGTGCTTTGTCATGCAATATCACAACAAATAATATGTAAAATATAATGTTTATATTAATACTAATATTTACTTTGTGTGAAGTTGTTACTGTATTAGACTTCGGTCAACAGTGTAACACTAAGGCTAGCTATGAAGGTATGTCGATAGAAAATTAAAAATAGACAACTAGTAAATATACTCTCTCTACGGAAAACGAGCTTCTTCATATTTAAGATTAAAGCCATGTTATGTCAGCCATTTTTTATGGTACCTATTTATAGAATGGGAATATTCCGCTTTGTATTCTCTTATATTCTGTTATATTAAAAATAGGAGAATGAATGTTTTCATAGTTATGATAAACGGGCTTTTGTAACAATATGTCAGTGATCCTGATTCTAATAATAATAATAATAATAATAATAATAATAATAATTTTAAAAAATCATACAATCTAGTGTATTATGTAATTTTAGTAAGTTGTCTAATATAATTTTGGTCATAGAGCTCATTTCATCACATAACTAGAAGGACATTGTTCAGATATTTACCTGCTCTATTAACTATTATGCGAGAAGTTTCAACCGAAACAGTCAGTTTCGTGGATCTTTATTCTTAAATGAATTAATTATTGCATTAAACTATTCGACAGCTATGGACGATTAATTACATTAAATAAGACTATTAATATTCTTAGTGATCCACCTTATTATGCCATTACTTACAGGTTCCGAACCGAGTGTGTTGTCATTTTAAATCCGCTTACACTACTTTCTGTAGCACAAGATTATATAAAACATACATTATGTTCGATATATATATATATATATATATATATATATATATATATATATATATATATATATATATATAGTTGTCATATAGGGTTATGTGATTTATTAAATACTAGGTCATATGATCTTATCCCTGTGCCATATTGTCAGCAAATATGAAAAGTAACGCCATTATATTGTCAGTATCAGTAATATTTACTGACCATAAAGATAACTGAAATACATTTAGAGTCATAAATGGGTTACGTGAGGTAATTAGCTTTACCGTTGTAACGGCTTCTATTTTATCACGGCCATATATAAAGCTTACATACATTTTACTATTTTTCGTCCTAGTTGGTTAATGTTAGAGCATGAAATAAATGCCGATGTGGAATTAGTCTGATCACAGTCATAGACAAGCCAACACATAAAGTGGTATTATCGTGATTGTCATGTGTGATGATGACCTGACAGGTAAACAGGCCATTAAGCATTATACAGATGTTATCATTAGTGCCTACGTGACGATATGATCTTTCTTGGCCTTTGTGTTAATGATCATAACAATGATTAATGTTGACGTTGATACTCGTATTGTGATACTAATAACGATAATATATTTTCTTTATATCAGTCATATAAATGTTGATTAGCAGACCAACGAAAGGAATATAAACAACTTTTATTTCGGGTGAAGGTTATAATTGTCTCTTTCTGTTTACTTTGATGGCTAATGTTATATTTGCATTGTTCAGAGTAAAGTTATAACATGAAACACATGTGTGTGTGTCTGGGCGCGTGTGCATGTGTTTGTGTATTGTGTATGCTTGTGTCTGTCTGTGTGTGTGTTTGTGTATACGTGTGCTCGTGTGTGTGTGTGTGTGTGTGTGTGTGTGTGTGTGTGTGATCTGCTCATGTTAGCATTAATTACTGTCGTTTTTATGCCATTTACATAATTACAAAGATATTTATTATATATTATAATAATCAGTTTATATTTATGACGATAAACAACTTATACACTTTCAAAGCTACAGTTCAGGGGTCTCGCACAATAATCAGAAATATATACATTAAAAATATGTGTGTGTATGTGTCTGTATGTGTTTGTTTGTGTTTGTGTGTGTGCGTCTATATTTGTAAATGTGTTCATACATTTGTTTCCAATGTATGGCATATTTATATTCCAGTTTCTGTAACTGTGTACTGATATCAGTTCGGAAATTAAATAGGTGATCTTTAGTAACAATTCCGGCGACATTTATAACATGGAAATGTAGAGGTATTAAGCAGTGATAAATAGTTAATTAATGAAGACAGTGAATAAGATATATTTATAAATTCTCTCTCGTTGTCGATATCACGAGTAAATAATTGTTCAGATCATATTAGCAAAAGAGAAAAATCCAGATTTATATCGAGAGAGTTATATAACACCAACATACACTATTTTATAGATTGGATATCGACATTGTCACACATTTTAAACTGATTTCAATGTAAATGTAGCTGTTTTGTGGCCACCTTTGTGTACAAGGTAGGCTAATTGGGCCGAGCGACCTCCAAAGGTAATGAGGCCAAATCAAAGATGAAACAACCTTCTGACATAGCTCGACCGTGGTTTGAACCCAGGTGCTATAGATATATGCCAATCGCGCTAACGGTTAGGTCATGAAATAGCTACGATAATAATAATACATATAATAAACATATCTTTCGACATTGGCATAGTACCCAATGAAATGAAAATAATTAAGATTACTCAAATCTTATAAATCATCATATCCAAGTCTCTTAAACAATTATAAACCAGTAAGTCTTATTGCTGCTTTCTCAAAATTGATCGAAAAAGTTATGTTTAATAAATTAATCTAATTTTTGAATGCTAACAATAGACTATTTAAACATCAATATGGATGTCAATCTAAACAGTCTACTGTTCGTCCAATAATGCATCTGCTTAACAATTGTGCAGAGGTTACTTTTGCGACCTTTCCAGGGCGTTTGATATTATCAATCATGATATTATCTAGTAAAATTAAATTCTTCTGTCGTAGGTAGGGTGGCGAATCATTGGTTTGAAAGTTACTGGTTTGATAGATCTCAATTTGGTGAATTAGAAAAAGTACATTATTCACTTTTACCTATTGGATGTGGAGTGCCCCAAAGCACCATTTTTGGACCAATATTTATAACCGATCTATGTAAGCGACATATACAATCCATGTAATGGAAACATTGTATCATTTGCTGATGATACCACTCTATCTATGTCAGACTATGATGCGCATCAATTATTCTCTAATGCAAACATGCAGATAAACGATCTTCTTAAATGATTTTTCGCTAACAAACTGTCATTAAATGCAAACAAAACTAAAACCAACGTTATTGTTATTAGGCCTAATCATAGGCATTGCGATTTAACAGTACTTAATATATACATTGACAATACAATGTCAAAATAATGGGTAACGAATGTGAAGAAACATCTTTTAAATATTTGGGAATTCACATTGAAGATCATTTAACATGGAAATACTATATCGTTCATGTTAACACAAAGGTGTTGAGGTCACTATTTTCTATCAAGCAAGTGGAGAACTTCTTACCTAGAGATAGCATGCGAACATTGTATTTTGCATCAGTACACTTCCACTATATCTATGGCATAGTTACGTGGGGAAATGCTAGTAAAGCAGCTTTACACCACCCCATCGTCCTTCAGAAACGGGCATTACGTATCATTAATAACATTAATTACAATGGACACACGGATCCTCTCTTTAAAGCCTCTCGACTTGTAAAAATTGATTGACTTGTACAAATATCAAGCCTTTGTAGTTCATATTTGATTAGATAACTAATAAACCACCCCTATCATTTGCAAATACTTTCCAATTCAATCTTGATCTTGATTTACGTCCGACGAGACAAGCGGATATGACACACATTGCTAGTTGCCCATTGCAACTGGCAAGAAGACTCACTCTGTATGCACTTCCAAAAATATTGAATAAACAGCCCAAACCCCTAATGAATGTCGACAATTTATTTCGTTCTCAGTTTAAATACCAAGTTAAAGCCAGATACGTAAATAACTACCAAAGCCACGTCCAATGCAAGAACGAAAGATGCTTAGATTGTTACAACATATTATAATAATCGCTTGGTTTCTAATAATGTTAAAAAAATTATAATATAAATGGTTGATATTAATGACAATTCGTATTGTTCTATTATATACATCACAATGTCTTATCGTGTCCTGGTTTTGTTTTTGTGAACTCAAACCGATGGTTATTATGATTCTTTTCACCACTATCAATTCCCAACTACAGCCTCTTTCTCACTATTATGGCAATTTAAGACTGTCTCGCACACAGAGCAGCCCATCATCGTCCGGGGCCAGTAAGAATATTAGCAATTACGCTACCCTGGTCCTCCAATTTACATTCTCTTGGCATTTCGTAAACGCGTATTATATATCTATATACATCTAAATTCATTAGTCAATCTTGTCATAGCCTTGATCGGTTATATCTTGACCTTTTTATTTCAGATGGAGGTTAAAAAGATATTCATAAGCATTGACCTTATTCACCTTGAATAATCAACACCCCCATTAACATTATCGATAATGTCAAATATCCGTAAATCGTCTCACGTATTATCTAACAATAATTATCATGTTTTTAGTTCATTTTGTACCTAGTTTATCTCACGCGATAACTATTGCCGGTTCATTTGATGTGTTTACATTATACTAGATAAGCGACTCGTTCATTAATTGATAATCAATTATAAGTGACACACGCAACTGTCAATCTTTTGATATCTCGGCCATCACCGTGTGTAAATAAATAAATCAAATCATACATGTTTGTAAATAAAGACATGCATGTAGATAATTGAGTGCATAGAAAGAGAAATGTTGCTATTATTCTGTCTATGTGACTTTCGAAAGATGATATATGATGATGATGATGATGATGATGATGATTATCGGCATAACAATGATATTTAATGTTTTGCCTTTTAATAATTTCACCGATTGGTTTAGCATGAGATACATACATTAATTATTTGGTCTTAAATGGGGTCCCTGTGGTTCACCAAAATTAGACCTATGTCAAATGATGTTTTAACCGAGACTGAAATACACTGAGTTATGCTGGGGATGTATTTTCTATACTCATTGCTACTACCTATCCTATACATTTGGTGCTGAAAGGAAGGTTAGAAATAGGACGACAATTCTTCATGTCATCCTTATCCAAATCAGATTTCCTAGGCGGCATATTTATGGAGGTTCGTTTCTTCCTGTGAGGTCGCATGCCTCGTTCGATGACTTGATAATTATATCATTCAAATCAACCTCAGAAGCTTGTGGAAACATTTCGAGCATTTCTCACCAAACATAATATCTGTAACCCGGAGGATACTGTTGGTATTATTTGCGGAATCAGAAATGATCTTATTCCTGGTGATTGTTGGTTTCCTCATGAAGCCATTGTTGAACTTGTTCACCCACCAGGCGAAGTAAAATGTGAAGATTTACATTTGAGTTACTTTCCTCTTTAAATATCCTATATTAAATGTCATTTTATATCCTGCTTATTTATTTATTATTAATTTTTAACGGTTGAGAGAAGTAGAGTAGTTAAACTGATTAATATAAAACAATTTATTTGTAAATATGAAACAAACTCTTAAAATAAATTAATAAACATCTTTCCTTCAGTTCAGTTTACTTTCACTTTGCCACAAAAATGGTACTTATATGATGTTAAGAACATCCTGCCTAAAAAGGTTATATAAATATAGGTATAAAATATCCCAATTAACTATGCAAAACACGAATGATATATATCCGAGCTACACGGTGGCTCATAAATATCTACCCATTTTTCTTCGTTGATATTATCAAGGAAAATAAATATTTTCTTTTCATTTTCAGGTGAGCAGTAGAATTGGCTTGATACCGAAATAGACGTGATACATCAATTTTCAGCATTTTTGAAAGTTACTTTTCAACCAAATCAGCAGTTCTAAGATAAAGGGCATTTCGGAGGTAATTTCCATGGGAAAGGTTCCACGCAGAAAAAAACTATAACGAACGTAGAATGTAGAGAAATTTAGAAATAGTGGCGGTGTGGGAAATGACAATAAAGGTCAAAGTGGGCGGCAAAGTACTGTCAGATCACCAGATAATGTTCAGGCAGTAAGCGAATATCTTCAACAGTCACCACGAAAATCGATAAGACGACTGTCTCAGGAAGTTGGTATCTCAAAGGCACATGTGCAAAAAGTCATTCATACCGACTTAAAGACTTAAATCCTCCAGAAACAAAATGATGCGAATAAAAGAGAACGGGTGGAATTTTGCCAGGGAATTAGTGAACAAATTGAGAACAACCCAGGTGTTCAGTGATGAAGCCCATTTCCGTATGAGTGGGGATGTCAACAAATGAAATATGCGGATTTGGGCATCTGAACAGTCCCATGAACATACCAAGCAACCATTAAATCAGGAAAAGTAAGATTTTTATATATTCACCAGATATGAACCTCCCTGACTACTTTCTTTGGGAGTATCTGAAGGACAGAGTGTATTAGGATAAACCAAAGGCACTGAAAGAAAACATTAAGAGAAATCAGACGGATTCCGAGAGAAATGCTGAACAGAGTTGTGGACAATTCTCAACGTTCTCGTTGCTGCTGTCATTCAGACGCGTGGTCTCTAGCATCTATGAAGAAAAAAAACATGCAAAAATTTTAACCTTTGTTCCAGTTTTGGCTAAAGAAAACTGGGTAGATTTTTGAGGGCCGCCCTGTAAAATATATTGTTTTGAGTTTACTATATCCTATTAAAATACTAAAATAGATATGCTAATTTTGTTTTTCTTCATTTATCTGTACCTAGAGTTGACATTGTTGTTTCCTATAGTCTGAAGCCCTGAGGAATAAATAAAGAGCTTGAAGAGTGTAATAATAGTATATGGTGTGGAAACAAATCATAAAGTGACATCAGTTATATAAAGACATGACGAAATGATGCATAAAACATTACAAAGAGACGTTTTTGTAACAATACTAATGTTACCCATTTAACTTTTTTACGTATAATATATTTTAATATTAACTTCAAATATTGGTATGCTTCATTATCTAGGTAAATAGATAGAGAGGTCGATTGTTATAGATGGCGATTAAGAGAGAGGGGATAGAGGGGAAAAAGAACCGGCGCAAAATATTATTTAGTCAAGTGTCTGAAGTGCCAGGTATGTTGTACCTAGACCTGGGATACAATATTTGCATCGAGAAATTGCTTCGTAAATCCGGGTCCATTAAACATGTTTTAGTAAATTCGTTATGTCTGTGAGTTGTACTCCAATAAGGAAATGGCCCACTTTGCCATTTGTCATTCTCTTGTCTTCATATCTGATCTAGAGCTCTTTACTTCTTTATCTTCAACAGCTGTGATGCAAAGATAAGTTGTTTACCTTTTTTTACTATGGGTTCCAGATCTTCCGTCTATGTAGACATATGTTATATCCAATACGTTCATGTAATGCTCTTTGTATAAATTGTGCTGTGGAAAAAAAGTTATTTTATTGTCGAATATAAATAGACATAATAGTTAAATGGACCAATGACGTCAGTTCTTGGCTTAATATTTGACATGACGTATGATGCGACTTACTTCAATCAACATTCAATGATAAACATGCACATTAATTATCATAACATAAAATGCCGGAATAAATTATTAATGAAGATTTTCTTATATTTCTAGGCGTCCTTTATCGAGTTATCTAGTAATGTATTCTAGGTGTTATGACACTGATATTTGATTTATATAGCACCACATCCAGCTGTGCTGTTTAGTGGTGCTTAAACATTATTGTTATCCCTAACACTGATCTGTATTATCCAGCACACACCTCAACTCCCATGGGAGCATACAACACGTGCTGCCACTGTGTGTTCATATCATTATTCAGACACGTAGCCGTCACTTCCTGTCAGGTTCTCATTTCTGGCCGGTTACGAGTCCTACGCTCTAACTAACTGAGTCATCATAGCTCGATAAATACTGCATTTTACTGTCATACAATATTCCATTATTATTCTCTAATAGAGAGTGATTGGTTTTCTTATTACTGTTTTTTATCTCTTCTGACGTAAATCTTTCAACATCCGAGCCACAAGTGATTGATATGTTGTCGTTAATTTAATCACGTGACTACTAAATTCTGTCTGTGTAAACATTCTCCAATCGACGTAACTTCTCATTTTACATTCTCAATCAACATATTTTTATTCGGGTGTCATGATAGAGATCATTCTGTTGTTAATTCTTCAAATATCAATCATACTCAAATATCGATTAATATATACTATATCCTTGTTGGACAGTTTAGTTTAATTTCCATTGTACAAATAAATTATTCTTCATCCAAAACTCTTCAGAATCATAATGATGGAGTTAGATAAATTAGTCACTCTGTTATAAAACAACTAAAAAAATTCTTATTTCTTTAATATTAATTTTTTTTGTTATCAACGATACAACATTCTTCTATATATTGATAACGAAGATAATCTAAGTGTCATTATGTCATATAATTAAACCTACAATATTTTTATTAGAAAACACGTGAAAAGGCATTAATGTCATATTATTTATTTATGTCACGATTAATTTTTTTTGGCTTTGAAAATAGTATTTTTGCTGTTGGTCATTTGGAGTTATTAAAATAAAAGGTGTTATTCAAAATTGAAACCAGAATTGATGTATTCTTATTGTGTGTATCCCTTCACTAAGCGAATCGTTTAATATGATGAAATATTAATATATGCTCATATTACGATATAACTTGAAGATTCTTTCTGAATCATATATAGAAATCTGATTTAATAACATTTTTAAAGCACAAAACTGAATTTCATTTCTAGATAATCATAATTAAATCATTGTATCTGAGGAAATGTCTAATCTAAGACATTATATAGGTCTTAGACTAGTATGTGAGTCATTAATACCAACAAGCTTTACAGAAAGTTGCCTTAGTCTACATCTCTTAATTTTTGTCAAATATATTAAACATCTATACTCCTATCAAGGCGTTACCTTGATCAATTTAAATACTAGTCAACATTAAAACTGTAATTTTATGTTATACGAACCTAAAAACACTCTAATAAGTGTCATAAAAAGAAATTAATTTATTAACCAGGATTGGTTTTTTAAAGGATTTTTCATTTTTTTGAATTTTACAACCTTTTTTGGTTCTTCCATTTAATTTTGATTTCTCAACAATATAGCTACAAAATGGAACCCAAATATAGATACAGCAGACAAATGGTGTCAAGAGGTCAAGGATAACTCACTTTATTCTATTTGACAGTTCCGTACTATTAGAAATTGCTTCTAAATCTAGTTAGTGTTAGATATATGACGTCATAGTACATGTGGCAGAAAGCTTCAGCGTAAAAGGATTATTGTGTATCTAAAAATTAGATCACGTATAAATCTAACAATAATGTACTTAACGGCAAATATATCCCAATTAACTATGTCAGATAAGAGAGTCACATACCGATTTGTAATATAGATTGTTATACCTTGTCACATAAAAATACAAAAATAGACAATTTATTTTTTCCAGTCATCTCTACCAAGGCTTTACATTGTGGTCCTCCATGTTTTGAAGATCTGGTGAATGGGTAAATGGTTGGAGTGATTAACAATAATATATGATGTAGAAAGATATAATACTATGACATTATTTATAGACAGATCCTTGGAAAAAAAAAATTTGGGGGAAAAAAAATTTAAAAAAACAAAAAAATGACCAAAAAAAAAAAATTTGAATAACAGTTTGTTTACCATACTTCTTGTTTTTTGGCTATTATATTTTAATAACAAATGTTAGAAGGTCAAATAAATATATACACACACACACACAAACACACACACACACAAAACACAAACACACACACACACACACACAAAACACACACACAAACACACACACCTTGTGTATTTAGATAATATTCCTTACTATAAAATTATCTTAAAGATCTGATTCCTCTAAAAACAAATTATCTTTCAACGTGAAGTTTCAACACGCAGCATAAATAATTTATCAGCTGTAATGTAATATAAATTGTGAAATATGAAACTTATTCCTGATTCAATAACTTTATAACAACATATTAATTTTCCCATTATTGCTGCACTTTCATTTATAGAACTATTACAGGTTTGTAAACGACAGTTTTTATTGATTATAAAAATAGGTCTGTAGTGTGACATTCGTACAATTAATCAACGGATGTATATTTATGAATCAGAAAAGCGATAAATCAGATACCCATTTTATTGCTGCATCATTTGAAAACGTGGCATTCTCTTCTTTACATTAATTGATTTGGGTTGAAACGTGGACATTACAAGAAATCCTTATTTCGTGTATCCTGAATCGGTTCTAATTAAACACATTTAGCTTTTACTTTCGATTACAATACACTTTCTTTGCTTACAAAGGAATGTTATATTTCAGATATCATTAGACACTATGGAAGCCGTTACGTAGTTGTCCTTACAGGTATTCTTTGGTCTGCACGATATGCCATCATAATAAGTGATACAATATTAATAATGTCATATACCTCAGTGGTTCATATATTGTTTATTTGGAAAACAAATGATTATTGTTAGATTTCCAATTGACGTTATTGAATATTATGCATGGAAAATGTATAATATTATCTTAATGCCAATATATTACTCGCAACAAGAACGCGCATTAGCTGTAATAATAGTTGTGAACTATGTGTGTATATCATAATAATATATTTGGCTTAATTCAAATTATAATTAGAGAAATCTGACGCAATATGACGTCAAATTGTAACTTTTAATCTCATATAGATGGCACCATAGTATTTAAAACTCAATGTTCGTCAGCCATTTTTAATTACACTTAATATAGATGTGTTAATTTAATTATCATTAACGGATTAGGCTTTCATCCTTCAACCAGCACACATATTACCTTAATGTGATGTTGTTGTATATAATGAATATTTCTTATAAAATAATTAACATAAATATAATATGGGAATAAAGAACATAAAACATTTCTTGCAACGTACAGTATTAGAATCTATATTATGGGTAAAAAGGGGTTTTGGGTTTATGAATATTTGTGTAACATATGGGAATGATTAAACTCTAACTCTAATATACTAATATATTATTATTTATGTTGGCGAGTGGTCGGAGTGGATGTTTGGGTTTAATAATGGTAGGCTGCCTTTTGAAGCTTGGTCTAAAACAAATTAATGAAATATTATCATAATCTTGTGAACGTGATATATTAAGATTAATAGTCACATTTCCCCTCCCATGTACTCATTTCTTCCCATACGTGTCCTTATTTACCAGGATGTCTCGATTTGAAGTGTCTATTTACATACGGAGATGAGCATGGCATCATGAGATTGACAGCTGTGTGTCATTGAAAACGGTTGGCCAATTGAAGGACGAGCCACTCAGAGCCAGTCAGATGTAAAGTAAGAACACAAACAGAACTCGTAATGGTTGGTACGTGACACATCAGGAAGGCAATGAGCTGAGAACATGATATGTTTGGATAGATGAGAGACATGTATCACATCATCAAAGCCTGGTTGATATATAGTGACTTGTGTCTGATAGATTAATATTGTTGACTGAAGATATGACAAGATATTTTGTTATTGTGTAATAATAATGTGTAATATGGTCAAAGTCATCAAGTTCACATTTGTAATTATCGCTTCTGTTATATATTTTAACCGTTGGATCGGATTAATGATAGATATATTACCCTACGAAACAAACTGAAGAAAATAACCACAACGACCTCCAGATGAAGAATGGTCATTATTGATCGGTTATAATATTAAGGATTAACACGAAGCGAATATGGTCAAAGTTGACCCTATTATTTAAACATAATGAAGATTCAAGAAGGTCACATTCTAACAGTTCAATGTCATCTGTTTACTGACATATTATTTGGGGTATAATTATATTAATTATTATTTGTCATAATAGGTGACAGTGTAAGAAAGTCATGTCGTTATTACAACATCCTTTACTCTATTAGCTTTGCTTTGTATAATGTAATATCTGAATTTTTGTTTTTATGTGGTCTGGCGAAACGACCTATTAATTCATACAATGTTCTTTGCTGGAGTTATACTCCATGAGTCATTTGATACTCATGTAATATTTGATGTAATATTCATTTTATAAAGTAACCTTAATATATTATTTTTATTAAATATAATGTGAAGCATTTGAAGCTGGTGAGGCTTCCATGCTTACTTTGTATACTTTGTATACCATCAGATATACCATTTCATATTTTTTTATGTCTGAATGTCTGTAAACATATATGGAATTGTGACTGAAAGTGTTGAAATGTGTCAGCTATTATGTAGCTGTTGTGTCTGTTAATTATCAAATAGTTACATTTTTAAAACTTAGATAATTACTTTGATCCGATCCAAACTGCATTTCATCTTATTCCTGATACTTATAATTTGTGTATTATGTGCATGCCTCTCATTGAAAGCAACAACAAATAAACTTCGTGAGACTTTATGTAATATAATAGAATAGACCAATTACCTTTTCATCATGGCTGTTTAAATTTCGACGTGAAGCCAAATGACAGACATATATTATTATAATGGAGATTTGTTTTCTGGAGCAAAATCTACGCCATAACGAATTAGTAACACACACCATGACACAGTTTTGTAAGGTAAGTTCGAGATGCAAACTTGCAATCTCTGGTGCATCAATAACATATATGCCACTTCAGACCTTGACTAGATAAAATTAACTAAGTTACACAACATTAGGAGAAGCAGGAATTGTTCCCTTTTATAGTATTTAGTTATGGCTCAATTATTTTAGAAACAAAACATATCTATAATCTTAACTTAGCTAGGTGTTATCTCCATAATACCTAACAGGTTCAACTGAAGATCAATCAATAATCATGTTTATTATGTTTTTGAGATAAATAAAATGTGAACCAGTAGGTGCTGCTTCTGTAACAATATTAATATTGTATAACTCATTGTGATTAGCAATGATAATGATAATAATAATAATAATAATAATAATAATAATAATAATAATAATAATAATAATAATAATTATTAGTATTATTATTATTATTATTATTATCAAGGTTAGAATGATCTTTTGGTTTTTTCTTTGTCCAAAACATGAATCACAGTTAATCACAAATTTATATAACCACAGTTAAGCTCCAGATAAAATCCTAGTAGTGTCATATCATTAACCTTTGCAAATTGGTTGATAAAAATAGATTAAATGTACATAAAATGATAGTAAATTATCATTATATCACCATCGTCAATAACATCATTAACATCAACACCATATAAGTTATTATAGTATCATCAATATTCTAATCACCATCTTCACTAAGTTAAGTCGAAATTTACACGAAAGAGGGAATCCGGAATCCTGGTACATTAAAGGGTTGTTTCTGTTCACATTTTCCCGATCCTAGTCCTGTAGTCACTTACTGCGTGGAATATGTTATTCATATTATATGACAACGAGATTTGTTGAAGATTGTCTCCTCTGTTCTTCGTCAATCTTTATGTCAATATATCAGGCAAAGATATTATTTACTATGACCATCTGTAGATTCAATGACATCTCTTTTGTCTTTGTGTCCAGATAAAGAAAATATATTATACCATAAAGTGCGTGATAGGGAGAGAAAATTAAGCTTTAAAATTGATCATTGATCAACGAGGCTAATGTTAATATATTGATAATTAAAACAATATTGTTGGTAAATAGGTCATATTATATTAATGAAACTGTAACTAATATAGAACTGTTGATTTGATATTATAAAGTTATTGAATCAAGGATAAGTCATAAATATCGCATCACGTATTTAATTTCGGTTGAGAAGTTATGTTTTATGTTTGTTAAGACTACATGTTTTTAGATCCACGCGTTGAAAGAAAATAGTTGATCCAGAAGGATGAAGTCAAATATTATTTGCTCTTTGCAATCTATTTGGTTGATGCTAAACCAAAGGAATTATGCTCTGTTATATTTGTGCTTAAGTTCAATATAACTATCAAGACCCGTGTTGTTATGATGGGTTATCTATGATGATGTATAACTAGAAGCGTTACATTTATAAAGCTGAACACATTTGAGTTATACATGTTTGCGCAATATTAAATTAATATTGACTATCATTTGTCATCAGCCCTTCAATGATTTTATTACGTGGTATTATCCAGTAAAATAACAAATTAGACCTAATTTTTAATCCAGATATGTGTCCTCATTATAAATAATTAAAAATAATCTGTGACTAATTGTATGAATATTATTTTCTAAATTATCAATTTTAATAAGTCAGCTAAACATTATGAACTTAATTGGATATAAGGCGTAAACATATCACACAGAAACATGTTTTAGATAACCTTTTGATTTCGTAATATTGAAACTTCTAGATAATGTAAAAGAAACTATTTATAATAATTAGACTCTTTAGTTAATAACATCATTAATATTTAAAGATGCCCTCCATTTACTTGAAATAATAATACTAATAAAATTATTATTATTAAAATGTCATCTCGCACTCACATTCCTTCTCTCTCACTTATATATATATATATATATATATATATATATATATATATATATATATATATATATTATACTCTGTCTATGTACTGCTATATAAAATTAATTGTTTTTGTAGCATTTTCTATTCATTTGCCTAACACCAAGAACCTTGGCAAAATACAATATATAACTGATGTCACGTTATAATTTATATTCACACCCAATACTAATGTTAATCTCATTCTTCTTCACCCACTCATCCATTGATCAGCTCTTCAGACTTCATGGACAGTAAAGTCATGTCTTTCTATAGATGTCCGGAACAACATCAATATGTTGTCCATTTCTGTATTGTTATTGGTCTTACTGAAGGAAAAGAAGAGCATTAAAGATCTGTACATATCTTTCGAATCTGTTATGATTAATTGAGATATATTTAGCGATAGCTGTATTATAATTTAGTTTAAGAATTAACTAATTGACTCATACACAAAAAACCCTTCACACAGAAAATTCCTGCAATAATAATAATAATAATAATAATAATAATGAGTTTTAAAGGCAAATGCAAAGCATACTAATCTGGCGTGTAGATAATGGCAATTTGTATTATATTACAGTATAAATATTTCAAGATTTTATATCATATTTACAAATAGATGCTTTTATTTTATACTGGACAGTCATTCTACTTGTCTCACCAATAATAAATAACAACAAACAAACCTAATATTAAATAAATAGGATAATCAAATCAATTCAAGTGATCTGAATTCGGCAATATATATCCAGATCAATGGTCAATAAGAAAATGTGATTTATCTATTAGCACTCTCCGTTTGTTTGGTGTGTGTACATTTGGTCTTGTTGTAACTTTGTTCTTGAGAATTTGAGAAAAAGACTGGAATACAAATGTTAATTTAGATAATAATAATTAAGATATGTAAGGCTTCTTTCTCTAAGTCTTGTTAATGCTAATAATTCACATACCAATGTGAGACCTGTATTACATTCTACAGAAGTAAATCCTTAAGCTAGAATGATTATATTACGAATGTCTAAAGTCCAATTCTATGCTTTGAAAATGTTATTAATTCCTCCCCCCCTCCTCTCTCTCTCTCTCTCTCTATATATATATATATATATATATATATATATATATACGAGGCGATTGATATATAGATATAATAACAATTAAGTAGATTCTTAAAAACAATCCAAAAATATCTTCAAATAGACACTGATAAATACAAATATACGTATTCTTATGATATGTAATTCACTGTGAATATTTGGCCAGTTGTTATTAAAATAACTTGATGTAAACACTATTTAAATGCTTACCATATTTAAACAAACATCTTCACTTTATATAGCTGTATTTGATATTTTAATATAAGTTTTGTGTGTAGTAGATGTAAGTTCCGATAAAGCAATGACCAGCATTTTAAAAGATATTTACATCTAAGTAGCAAATTAAATTTAGTCATCATGATAACAGTTATCGATTGAGTCAACAATATTGATGAGGAGTAGTCGTTTGAAAACAACTAATTTAACTGGAAATAAAAACATATTCCTATCTTCATTATTATATATATATATATATATATATATATATATGGAAGTAGAGGTATCAAAGGAGGTTTATAGTTGTTGGTATTCTGCGCTTCTGCCTCTCTATATATATCATAAAACACACACACACACACACAGAGCGAAAGAGAGAGACACACACACACATTTTCAGATGTTTTAACGACGGTGTTCCGATCGGACTTTTCTACGTGAGGTTTATATACCTAGGACCTTTTGCTATTCAAACCCTTAATGAAGCTGAAGTCAGCGTCTATGTTGTCGAAATGTCATGTTTTATAGGTTCCTTTTGAGCCACAGGAAATTACTGCTGCCTGTAAACAGTGGGGTCAAAGTAGTTAGCTGGTACATTTATTAGCTTATCATTGAACTACAGATACGTACTGTTTACTTCGAGCTGTGGTGTCAAATGATACTGTTTGTGTATGTTTCGTTTTCTGTACGTAACCTACAAGCCTCCACTCTCTTGTGGGCGTGACACGTGTGGCAGGTACGAAAAGCGGACTAGCTGGTCTCCGCAGGTTGATGAGTAACTCAGTTTATTATCATTATGTATCGTTTATATATATATATATATATATATATATATATATATATATATATATGTATATATATGTGTGTTTGTGTGTGTGTGTGTGTGTATATTATATATATATATATATATATATATATATATATATATATATATATGAAACTGCACATTTTTCACAATTACATTTATCATGGATTCAGTTTTGGCATTAAATTATAAGGGCGTGAAAAATGTCTGCCATGTCTCATAATTTGTATATATACACGAATAAGTCCCTTGTTTCTTATTTTAATAAAACAGGACCTACAAATAGATCATACCTAATTCTCTATTTCTAATCTATTGTCCAATATAAGCCATAGATGTCTTACAGATATGGAATAATTAATATAACCAGATCCTACCTTAATGCGAATTAAGTTTTATTCGTATGTTATCTAGATGAGAAAGCAATTAATTCGGTCTTATCCTGACTTAATTTTAGATCGTTGCTAGCCATGAACATATTGTTTAGATTAACTAAAGAAGAAATGTGACATACGATTGAAAAATGACTATAAATGATGACTATAAATAATGACTGTAAAATTAGGAAAAGGGGGTGGAATGGAAAATCTCGAGAAATTAAGTTGTCTTTTCTCCCATACAAAAATATCCCAACAATATCTACCAATAATCTCGAGAAATTAATTAAGTTGTCTTTTCTCCCATACAGAAATATCCCAACAATATCTACCAATAATCTCGAGAAATTAATTAAGTTGTCTTTTCTCCCATACAGAAATATCCCAACAATATCTACCAATAATCTCGAGAAATTAATTATGTTGTCTTTTCTCCCATACAGAAATATCCCAACAATATCTACCAATAATCTCGAGAAATTAATTAAGTTGTCTTTTCTCCCATACAGAAATATCCCAACAATATCTACCAATAATCTCGAGAAATTAATTAAGTTGTCTTTTCTCCCATACAGAAATATCCCAACAATATCTACCAATAATCTCGAGAAATTAATTAAGTTGTCTTTTCTCCCATACAGAAATATCCCAACAATATCTACCAATAATCTCGAGAAGTTAATTAAGTTGTCTTTTCTCCCATACAGAAATATCCCAACAATATCTACCAATAATCTCGAGAAATTAATTAAGTTGTCTTTTCTCCCATACAGAAATATCCCAACAATATCTACCAAATTAACATTTGCAATTAGTAAACTCTTTTTTGTGTTAAGTGAATTATTACTCACTCACTCATATTTCATCTGTTTCTGATGGGCTAGAAAATCGTTATCAGGTCGAAGCATATATAAATTTGATTTGTTCAGATTATAGACATCATGAAACCATATTTTGGTTAGATATGTACTGCTGCAAATGTCAGTACAGTCTGGATTATAAAATGTTAGTTATGGTCACTATCCACGTAATGAGGCAGCATATTCCAGACGTTTGTTATTCAGATACTCTAATATTAATGTCTAATAATATTCATAGACATTTATTTTCTTAACTTGAAACTATGACCTCCTTCTGAATTATGTATCTGGTTTGATATACCCAGCATCTATTGCGCAATTTAGAGACATACTAACAGCTGTCGATGTTCATGTGATAAAATCAGGTTATTGATTAGGTGATTGACATTATTCTTTGTTAGTCTTATTGGATAATTGAAGCGAATGTAAACAGTCCAGATCAACTGTATTATATAATAAGCATAATTTGATAATAATAATAATAATAATTTTAATTTACCGTGATTAATTAAACAATCGACCACAGGTTTTTGTGGCTAAGTTTCAGTGATACTTTCATATTCCAAACTGGAATCACTGTTAGTCACAGACTTCTAGAATCAGATAATTTGGCACAGATCTGAAGCGTGTTTTCTTGGTCATGTCATGTTAATAACACGTGGAAATTGGTTGGTGCAAAGAGTATATATATGCATAAAATGTCAATAAATTAACTATGCATCACCATCACCAACAACATCATTAACATAAACATCATCACGTATTATTACAGTATGATCATTTACATTCAATCATCATCTTAAGTGAAGCAACACGGATTCTTCACTTTAAGCGGAATCCTTGGATCCTGTAGTTGTTAAGAGTCGCAATTAACATTTCTTGTATTCTATATTCTACGGTAAATAACTTATTTATCTGTTCGTCATAAATGTTTAGGTCTGGATATCAGCCAATTGTTGTATTTATTATGACCTTGTAAACCTTTATTAACTTCTTATTTGTCTAATAATTGTTGCTTATCATCATGTCTAGCCAAGGAAAGTATATCATACGATACTTTGTGTGAAAGGTAAAGCAATTTAATATTTTAAATCTGCCATTTACCTAAGAGACTATGATTAAATGAGTTTTCTATAACAAAATAGGTCATATTATATAAAATACAGGTGCAGTCTATATCTAACTAATATAGTATAGCAAAGTTATCGAATCATGAATGCATTGCAAATATCGCAATCCGTGTTTTATTGTGATTGGGATGTTTTGTTTTCCGAATTTTAAGACTCCTTATCTCCAGAAAACATTTGATCTGGTCGTATCAAGTCAAATAAAAACTGAACAGATTCTGTATAATAATTGTATGTATATTACTTATAAAGTTTAGTTAATCAGCTAACTATTATCAATAAGCCCATCTTGGTATAAAATTATAAATTATATAATAAAACATCATTCCTATAAACTGTTGTTTTCAACATAATGACATTTCTAGATAACATAAAACAAAACATTTACTATAATTAGACTCTTGCTTGTGTAGTTAAGTGAGTCATTGACTTCTGGCGATATCATCTTAATAAAGCACATTGTAGTCTACGTCACTAATAATATCCATTGTTAGTGTTAATACATAACTGAAATAAAGATAAATAAATAACACTTATTTTCAAATTAGACGAATATTATCTCCCCATAGCCTCTTCCTCTCAATCTCCTCCTCTCACCTTCTCTATTTATATTTTTCTATCTGTGTGGCTATTTATTCATTCCTGTATCCCTATGTTAAAGACGAAAATTATCTACATTTCCTAACCATATATTGTAGTGTATCTATAGCCTAAACCTAAGAAGCTTAACAAACAAACTATTGTTCAAAATTGTTATTTTCAGTTATCAGAGGCCCAGACGAGAAAGCTTAATCCTATATCAAATTAATACCCAAAGATCATGTATGTGTCTTATATGTAGCAGTCAAGAGAAATGAAGCAGATACACAAGCATCTTTACACAAACAAGTGTCTCTTTGCAATGTGTTATAGAACCTTCCCTGCCAGATCAGATTTTTCTTAGCTTGCATAATTAACTGTGATACATTTGCTGAAAAGTGCATTATAGTTCAATTATATAAATTAAATAGCCTGCTATGGTTCTATTACCGACAGTTGAACTGTGCGTTGTCTTGTCATTCGTCTCACTCCATGCTATTTCCTGAAGCACAATATGCCATTAAAATATTAAATATATGCATATATATGATTATATGATAGTGTTGTTTTATTATATATATATATATATATATATATATATATATATATATATATATATATAATATATATATATATATACTGTGCCAAACACCGATATAACTTTTCAAGTTCACATTGTTATTAATATTGTTGACCACAAACGTAAACTTGATGTTTCATTATAATCTCTTACACATGTTTCACAATAAAGATCATCATCATAATTGATTTAGTTTTGGCCTGACAGAAGAGAAAGAAACCTTTTGGGGATTTTCTTCTCGTGGCGTTAATTGATTAGCGCCCAAAACCACGGGTAACATGGAAATAGCGTTGTCAAAGTTCCCGATTAATTAATAGATATTGTAATATCTCGGATATATAACACTTTTATGAAAGGTAAACATGCAGTAGTGCGCTGTTTATGTATACCTTTGTGCGTAAATGAGGGCGTGCATGCCTGAATGTGTTCATGAAACAATACACACGTTTCTACCTTTTGAATCGTGGGGTTTCTTTTGATAATACTCCCGTCACCAAACCAAATCACATCATCATTTACATAGTCAACTAACCAAATACAATTATGTTCAGATGTGTATTTATCAAATTGGATTGGACGTGCTATAATTATAATTCCCTAAAATTATATCTAATATACTTTTCAATCAAAATATCCATACCTAAGATCTTATAAATAACAGATAGAAACACAGATTTAAAGGATAAGTCAATATGGTGTATAGAAGTCTCTGACGTCCCCTTTTGTGCATCTTGTTTATGAATAATGATGGCCAGAAACTCAAATACATCATACACGTCTTCCATCTTCCTCGCCATATTGTGGCATATTGGCGGTGATAAGTCAGAGTGAGCTACAAAGGTAGTGATATCTGTCATTTTATCGCAATACAACATTTGATACTGATCGAGAAACAGAACAGCTCCTCTTGGATAAAGAGTTCTACAGCCGTCTATTGTTCGTCCCAAATATTTCTTATAGCAAAAGAAACCGTCGAAATGAACATTGTATTTGATGCAATAATTGCAAATTATATAACTGACGAGACAGGTAAAGCGATTTATATAGAAAAAAGATTTTTCATAATCCAAATCTTTGAACTCTCCCTCCTATCACAGGTGGTATCCTTTGGAGAACAAATCATGCTAATGAGATAAACTAAACCATAACTTGACACAAAGAAAGTTTGATATTGATTTTCCTTATGTACTACAGATATACTTTTTAATGTTAAAAGTATCAGTATCAGTAATTTGAGATTCATTTATCCAAGTGTCTAACACAATAATCACAACAAAATTTCATTTTAATGTTAAAACCAACACCGTAATCAAGCAAAGCTTGTACGGTTGGTGTGTTTTATAAAACAACTTTAGTTGCATATAAAATTCGCCTTAGTTATATGTGGGAAAAGAATGATCTTTTCTAGTTCCAGTTCCATTTTGTACTGTGGCATTCAAGATTAGCTCTAGTCTTCTTGCCATTTACATTGCCAATAACATTTAAGAACTTTATTACTACAATACTTTGAATACCAGACATTAGTCATTAATCTAAACATTCTCACAACTGTCGTGATCTAACTTTGGTGTTCTACTCCCAAACACCACGACTGTAAGTTATTCGCTTTTTGTTTTTGCTTGGCGACTTAGGGACTGGTGAGACATTGCACTTGTCCCAGCAAGAAAAGTCGCCACTCTGGATATATATATATATATATATATATATATATATATATATACAACAATGATAGATAGACAGACGGGCATGAAGATAGAAAGATATATTTAAACGGATTAGACAGAATCAGACAGAATCAGACAGAATTATAAACAGACATGTAAACACACTTGATATTATGATATTGTCAAAGTTGAATTTGCAAGACAATATTGTGTTGAGAGCAAACCTGAACTGTTATAAGTCTTTATGTATTTCCATGGATGCGTGTGTGCTTGTGTGAATGCAACCCCCTCTCTGTGTCTGTGTGTGTGTGTGTGAGTCCGTTTGTGTGTGGGTGTGTGTGTGTGTGTGAGTCCGTGTGTGTGTGTGTGTGTGTGTGAGTCCGTGTGTGTGGGTGTGTGTGTGCGTAGTCGTGTGTGTGTGTGTGTGTGGTCGCGCGTGTGTAAATCCTACTACGCTACCAACATGTTGATCAAATAATTAACAATTATATTTATATTTCATCATTCTCAAAACACTAAATCATACAACACACTCTTATAATAATGGCAACTTTTTGTATATATTGATTCTCCTATATAATAATATATACACCATCTACGTCCATAACATTATACGGTATGTTATGTTATTAAATTGCCTTTAGTACCACATCTTATTAATTGATCATAAAATCATTTATTATTATACCATCATAGTTTGATGTTATCATATCACCAAATATTGCCTGCTAGTAACATTGACAGACAACAGACACAGAGTAGACAATTCTATGACAGTATATCGTATGTCATCTGTATATTGCTCACTCTGTAGCCATAAAGATAACAGAACATAGTTGACTCCATTCTTGGGAAATGACCAAATTAAATCATTGTGTAGAGTGACTTCCCATTGTAGTCACCTAGGACGATTTTCTGTACCTTTTATTACGTTACACTTAGAAACAGTTCCAAATTCAAATACTGATAACTGTATATATATATATATATATATATATATATATATAATATATATATATATATATATATATATATATATATATATATATACACCTGCTTATGAACATATACCGATTGTGTGGTTAATGCCAAACAAAAACATTTAATAAAATAAAAAGAAACAGGAAATTTCATAAAAAGAAGAGGCTATGGTTTATGCAATAACCTATGCATTCAACATTTTTCCTACGTAATCGTAACCTGAATACATTCAATCTGGAAAACAAACCCTTCCCACAGCTTACCCCGAAGGAGTATATAATATACATCAAACATTATCCTTAAAGTTATTATTTTCTTTAAAAGATATCAGTATAACAGAAATATCAAGATCGAGTTATATCCTTAATATAATAACTAACGATCACGTGACAATTTATGTACCAGAACATGTGGAAATATGTGCCATAATGTCATTTTCTATGTCAGTTGCCAGTCGACGTCGACTTCAAGATCTTTTTTAGATACCCAGAACTTTCATTATTATAAAACAATTGATACAAAATTGATTTCTTTGGCATCGTAAAAGGGACAGCCAAACGTTCTAAGTCTTTTGAACAAAGTCCGACATAACGAAACAGTTACAACGGTAGGCTAAATATATCACGTGACAAGCCGAGGCTATACCAGAAGCATATTTATGCCTACTGCTGGTTTTCCACAAATATGGCGGCCTACTGAGTATTAAACACTGGCTAAAACTGTAATTGTAACATATAATGACAGCATAGACTCACCGATGATTTCAACATACGTCTATATGTGGAGAGTAGTTCAAATG
This sequence comes from Paralvinella palmiformis, assembly GCA_025642065.1. Taxonomy (NCBI): domain Eukaryota; kingdom Metazoa; phylum Annelida; class Polychaeta; order Terebellida; family Alvinellidae; genus Paralvinella; species Paralvinella palmiformis. The sequence goes on from JAODUP010001582.1 coordinate 59,612, forward strand.
ACTTGACATAAATTCCTCTATCCAATTTTTTCTAATGAACAATTTCAACAAACACAAAACTTTCTGACTCACGGTCATGCCTTGCGTGAGGGCGGATGTTCGAATCGCGGCCGTGGCACTATAGTAGGAGGAGTTGTTCATCCAATCAGGCAACTGGCCAGGTTTTCTACACCGAATATACCATTATATGGTAAATTCGAAATTTAATTAGAATTAGATCAGTGGTGAAGCAGTAAATTACAGACCATATGCATTAGAGGTCTATTATATTATTATTATTATTTAGTAGTAGTAGTAGTAGTAGTAGTATATGGCCATTATCAATAATTTTCGTATGAGTTACATAACTCTTTAATAAAGGTAAGCTATGCATAAATTGAAACAAGTTGAGATATAACAAAAATGTTACAGATGGTCTACTTTAAGGAAGACTGTTTACAATATTTGTTAAAGACGAAACTATTGTAAGATGATGATGATGATGATATTGTAACTATTGTAAGAACATATCAAACAGGAACATGGAGTGTGTGTGTTTTATATATATATATATATATATATATATATATATATATATATATATATAATGACATAAAATGGCATGTGTTGTCATATAAACTGGTATTAGCATTAAGCAAAAAAGGAATACTACTGATCGGGTTAATTACCGCTGTTATTGTATACTCCCATCATATATCAATCAGAGACATATACACATTGATCATTTGATGTAGACATAATTAATAATACTGCATGAATCTTACATTAAATATTAATTATATTACGTTTTAAAAATATTAAAGTCAGATATCAATCCTATATATCAGTTACCATAAGTCTCTTAGATGGTGTCAGTCAATATATATATATATATATATATATATATATATATATATATATATATATATATTTCATGTCTAAGTTGAAAGTTAACGATAACATCTGCGTAATTATTACATGGAGTTAGTTGAATTTAATTTGCTGATGGGTTGAATCTAAGTAAATTTCAGAAATATGGTGTATTTTTTCAATATTATATTTATCAAGCTGTGTGATATATATATACTACGTAATTGACGCACATGGAGTGTAAAACATTGCTAATACGGAAAGGTTGTTCCCCTGAAACACTCCGTAATATATTCAACATGTGTCATTAATAGCAAAAATATACTACTAGAACTCGACAATACAAAACGTGACAACTGTAGATATTATTAGCTTTATTAAAAAGTATCTTCCATTATGGAATTCTCATCAAACACCGATACCAAAACATTACGTCCCTTATTAGATGGTTAATGAGCAGATGTCCATTTAATTACTTGTAATTAATTATGTTCAAAATAATTGTATCATTATATAATTTAAAAAAACAACAGGCTACAATCAAAACTGTTCTCTTTCATATGGATGATCGTGTGCATTGTATTTTCCCTTTGAAGTAAATTCGTGAGATGCCATTGAGCTTATATTGTCCAATTATGGAGAATCGAATATCGGAACTCAACAAACCTATGAGGACAAATGTATAAACACTTGAACTAGTACAGGAATTCCTAATACACAATGAGTAATATCGACTTAAGTCAAAGATAGTTTACGCAACAACTCGCTTCAGGTTGAAAACAGAAAAGTTTAGTCTAAGTGTACGAACAAATGACGTTGTCTGGATACCAGGATTTTCCACGATTGCAAATGTTTACGTTTGTCAGTAATGTTTCTTACCTAAAACGATATTATAATTTGTTGTTTAAATTGTGGATTGCTATTAGTTTAAATGTATATTTTGTGAGATTCCTACAGGTCAAGATAATATACTTATGCCTAAGTTATAGATATTCTTATATATTATACACATTTTCATAAACCGAATGATAATTTGTTTGTCCAGGACAGATGTGCTGATGCTTTTCTTTGCAAGAAATGCTGCCTGAATATCATAATATGTTCACATTTATGGCATTTATAGAAAGTTAAGATATGAAGGTTGAGGCAGGTAGGATCCAAATGTAATACTTTAACAATAAATTCATTAACGCAACCTTATAAAGATAAATTAAATAAGTTTCATGAAATCCATCCTTTATAAATATGGTATGATTAATTACACAAATTAATGTTATTTAATAAATTATTGTTATTAAGTATTATATGTAGAAGTTGAATACAGGGAGGTCTATAGATAAAAAGATATTCCATTAAATATTTGTTAATTCCTGGATTTCTGAAAATATGCATGTAATTATGACAAACCATAATGAGTGGGGTGAGCTACTATGTAGCTTATGTGTTAATAGATACAGCATTTATCTGATTATTAAATATCCATCATTTTTAAACTCAGATACAATCTCTGAACCGATCCAAGACATATTTCACTTTGCTGTTGATAAATATAATCTGTATGATATGTGGTTGCTTATCTCCGTGAGAGTTTGAGTAAATATATTTTTAAATTGCAAAGAGTTGATGTGATTGGTCAGTTTAAATACTATGCCAAATGTTGCACGAAAAATTAAGATAGTTGTTTAACTCGATATAATTCTTTAAATCTTGACGAATGTATAGGATAGAATCTGTGGATAGACATACATTAGAAAGAGAAGTTAATAAGAAAGGTAAATCTATAACCTTTCTATCATGGCTGCTTGTGATAAAGTTGTAAAGAGCTGTAGATCGTATTATTTTGAAGTGAAGCTAAGGGGGGGGGGGTCAATTGAAAAGAATACGTTAAAATGCCGTTTTATTTCGGTAGCACAAATCTCAGATATAAATTATTTACAAAGTACAACATGTCTAGAGGATACGATTTTGAGAAAGGCTTTCTTGATACTAAAATGCTCTCCTTGGTGCTTCCATAACAGACATGACCTTTGTGACACAATTAATGTATTATAACTCCTTGTCATAAACATGGCGTGCGAATCAACGAATATCTATAGCAAAGACTACGTCTTTGTTTTCATCTCAATTAGTGATCTTTGAAATACGATAGTCCTTTGCATCCAAATAACTCAATTTATTATTCAAAGTATGACCTAAATGCATATAATTGGAACTCATATTGGAAATAATGATTTCCTTTAAAGTTTTAACATTAAATCTCCAATGTAAACAAAGGAAATGGAAGTTTTCAAATGTTGCAGTAATAAAATGACCTATATGTTGCTATCTGGAGTTTTCATTCCGTGTGTTACCAAAGTGTAGTTGGGTTTCCCATCAACTGGCTACTTGTATGAATATCACATCATACTCATATTTTTGACAATTTAACAGTATTTAGTAGTCATGTAGACCCTGATGAATACATATTACTGTGATAGGGAATTTAATATGACTATTTAGACAGATTTGATTTTTATGCCAATTTGACCTGGGTTTAATTACGATTATGATTTTCATCTAATTGGTTAATAATGCAATTTTTAAAAGTTCAATATTTTTCATTTTGATGACGAGACCTTTCAGGAAACATCATAACATATAAAATCCACAATAAAATACTACAACATATTATAATTTAATAAATAATTTAAGACCAACTGGACATTGACACAAGGAATGGCAAATTTATTTCATCGTCTTTTCTACCATATCCAACATAAACGAATAATATTAACAACTTTTAAACTCCTATTTTGCCTTATGTGAATTATTTACCGTTGAGAAATGTGTTCTTGGTAACACCACGATAATGTGTGCATCATGGTTTGTTGTTTTAATCTAAAATGAAATGAAAATACGAAGCCAAAGTCAATTGTACAAACATATATCCGAATTTGGGGATAAATCATAGTCTTCTTAGGCTCTTCATAGTCAATTCCTTGATGTGGTGAAAGGAGGAACTTGTATGACTCAGTGACCCATAGAGTTATGCCACTCGGTGTTTTGGGTTCTGTTAGGTACGCCAAACTTGGACAAATCAGTGGGTAGAGGATAGACTAATATGGACTACGAGTGAAATAGCTCGAATAGAAACTTAGAATATTGAAGTAAGAGTCATCGGGCCGCACGATGTACTTTAATAGGAAACAATACCATGTATCCATAGATATCTTCATCACAGAAGAGGTTCTGTATGGTACCCTTTTCCATGTATTGTTGGGGAGAAGTAGAACAGAAGACCGAACATGTCACCCTAGACTGCATAAACCTACAACAGCTGAGAGAAATTACCTGGACAACTACAACAAATTTCCAGAAGATGCTACACGGCAAGAAGATAACAGTATCATTCATAGTCTCTGATGGCCTCGACGTGTAGTCAACAAGTTAACGAAAATAAATGTCTTCTTACAACTCGTCCTGGTAATCTCTTTAAAAAGAAACCGTTGGTTCTTGTATTTGTCTCTCATATTTGTTTATTTGAGTGAGTATAATGATGACTGCAACTCTCTTCTTTATAACATTGCATCTAAGGATATTCTAAAACTTCAGTGTATTCAGAACTGCTTATAGCTAGGATTGTCACACAGTCTCCTCGGTTTTTTCTTCTGTCCCACTTCTAAACTCTCTTCATTGGCTCTATGTTCGATCCCGCATCATTTTAAAACTCTGCACTATTGCCTATCAAACTCTTCCTTCTGGAGAACACGCATATCTATTTCTATGCTTTCTTTATAACCAAAAGAGCTCCGTTCATCTGGTTTTCACTTGTTGTCTGTTCCCAGGGTTAAAACTCATGCTGGGACTCGTGCTTTTTCAGTTGCTGCCCCATATGTTTGGAATTCGCCCCCTTATCATTTTAAGTAATCAAATAGCATAATATATTTCAGTCATCATTTGAAAACTCACATTTTCAGACTCGCTTATCTTTATAAGTTTTCAATCCATCTGATCATTTGTTGATGAACTTTGCATTGTACCTGAACTATGAGTCTTCCCAGCCTCTGTACTAGGTGCGCCACTGAGCTCGATTCTTGTCAGGTATATTGGCACAATTGAAGTTTTGCAATTATTAAATTGTGTGTGTGTGTGTGTGTGTGTTTGCAATAGATTAGTCTATTATGAGTATACTTGTGTTAAGTTATTTACTTTATTCACGAGCATATCATGTTATGATGCCAGTAGCCATCAATTAACACATTTCCTAAAGAGAAACACACTACTACTGGTGTTAACATGTGTTACTAATGTTCTTACGTCATTCAGATATTTATTTTATATTATAACACTAACTACTCATGTTTAGTGATAAACAACCGACTTATCTTTATTGCAGGATATCGCTGTATATATTTCGTTAATGTACATTTTCTAGTAATCACTGTTATTCATTGAAACTATTATTGCTTCGAAATTATGAATTATTATTATCAGAGTTAACAGATTATGTTTATGTGTAAGCCCTAAAATAAATACATATTAATTAGGTTAGTGAAACCTGAAACCTGTGAATTTTATCATTTGTTAAAATTATATAATATTGCCAAATATGAAAGACAATGTATTATTGTAGAATACACTAAGGACTTAATTTGAGGAGTTAAAATTGCAGTAAAAACTATAAACCCAAAGAATACCACTAACATATTAATAAACCAAACTTCTATGAAGTGTGTCCTACTATCGTACGGTGTATGTATATAACCGTTCGCGTGCGTGCACATATATATATATATATATATATATATATATATATATGTGTGTGTGTGTGTATGTGTGTATATATGTGTATGTATGTATGTATGTATGTGTGTGTGTGTGTGTGTGTGTGTGTGTGTGTGTCGTTTTAATAAAATATGTCAACTGATACATATATAGTTTGAGGGGTCATTGGGTAGACAGTTTCATCATATCATATCATTACATATCATATTATATCATTACATATCGTGTCATATTATATTATATCATATCATATCATATCACAGATAAAGTAGATATTAAATTATTATAATCATTTAATTACTCAAGACACTGATTAGATATACCTGCCATTTTGAAGTTTGGACATCACTAATATATATTTATAAATTCTTTAACATATTCGATATTACAAATAAACAAAGGTCCAAATAATATTTACAAAAGAGAGATCCAGATATATATCGAGATAGTTATATAACTCCAACATACAATACTTTATAGATTGTCTAACGATATTGTCACACATCACAAACAGGTTATTTTCTCTCAGTAAGTAGTTATCCCGATACGCAGCCAGCATCCTATTATCGCTCACATAACAAAGGTCACGTGTATGGTTAATTCCGGTTAATTGAACTATTTTCACTTTATTATGACGTAGGACGTCTGACGACGTCAGAAATTTCATACCTGCTGTGACGTCAATCCCAATATGATGTGAGAGACACATCTTCCGGAATAATATTCTTGGTGGTGGAATGCAGTAAACAGATGACCTTGATCTGTTGTATTGTGACCTTCCTGAATTAACACGAGCTTCAAGTGATATGGCCAACTTTGACCTTGTTCGCTTTGTACTACACCACATGGGTTTGCTAGATGGCATCAACACCTCATTAACATAATCGACAAATAATGATAATATATTAGAGTGACAGGTAGATAACCAATCTAGTACCTTATTGATATCCTCTGATGATTTGTCCAGGTAATATCTCTCCAATATTGCCGTCAAGGAACCTAGGTATATCACCTGTGGATGTAGTAACAATATATAACGAATAAAAGTATCTAAAGTTGTGCCTTCAGTGATGACAATCACCAGATTTCTATCAGATGATAACAAATTACTCTTATTTGACATTGTCCTGTTGTACTTATCCTCTATAATACTAGCAATCAATAACGACGTGTCCTCATCTGAAGGTCGATGTATTTCTTGTATTCCGTTTGGCAAAAAGTCAATGATTGGTTCGATCCAGAGATAAAAAAACATCATAAAAGCTACAATAACAAAAGTCAACTTGATGACTTTGATCAGGTTACCTATCCTTGTTACACAATAACAAAACATTATAGTCCACCGTATCCCAATCCTTGTATTGTGACTAATTATTTTTCTGATGTGAGACAGGAGTAGGGATGTGTCCAGTTATAATGTTATTTATCTCGCACTCATTTCTCTCACTCTCTCCATCAATATTTGTCGCGTTCAATGTCCAGTTCATCACGTGACCATCCTCAATTCCGTTTACGTTGCTTCACCATGACATACTCACGCTAAACTGTTCTTTCCTCAGGCCCGCCAGCCATTATATAGAACAAGGAGCTGTCAATCATCTGTCGATGCTCCGCCCATCGTCGTGTCTAAATACATTTGTCAGATCGATACGCGTCGGAAAATAAGGACACAAGTATGCCTCGAACCCGCGACCCTTCGGCTATGAATCCTACGCTCTTACTAACTGCGCCATCACGCTATGGTTAATATACAATTACAAATACGTATCTGTACTCAAGGGTCACACTAAGTTAATATTACGATTATGATTATAGTCATACACGATCCATGGGGAATATACATTTCCATTAAATTTGCTCTTAATATTTTACTTTTTGTATCATAAACAGGTCGCATATTTCTCTCTCGTTTTCTGAAGGAAATTCAATTGAAGTAAACACATTCACCTTGCAGTATGGTCCTGGTATCTCAGTGTAGTATTCCCATGTTAAATATTATGAATTTGGCATACTGGATATCAAGGGAAGTTGTGTATAATGTAGAGTATCCTCAAAACATTTTTGAATTATCATATAAAAATGTCATAAACAAATATAGAAATAGAACAGGAAAGACATTATACTAAATCCAAATTGTAAGCGGATGATTATGGTGATGACGTTGTGGATAGTGGATGGTGATGATGATGATGATGATGATGATGATACTAATTATGACAACACAGATGGCTATGGTGTTGGTAATCTTAATGAACACTGTCGTTTATTAGGCACCTAGTTATCATTCGTTTCCTAACATTTATTTTTCCCTATTATATGGGCGCCTCCGTTGTCTAACGGTAGGGTGTTGGATCACAGATCGCTACCACCCGCGTTCGAATCTCGGCGTGGGCATATCTAAAGGGTGTTTCATCTTTGAGTTCGATTCATTACCTTTAGAGGACGCTCCGCCCATTTAGCACAAAAGTGGCTGTAAAACATCAATCATCATCTTATGTGGCTATCTCCTAACAGAAACCAATGCCAGATCAGTATTACCAATTATAGTAGGTCATGTTCTGTGTGGTGTGTGTATGTAATGCTGTATTTTTGTTTTTGTAGGTGTTTAATGTGATGTGTGTAGGTGAAATTGTGATCGTGTGTATACTGGGTGTCATATATATATATATATATATATATATATATATATATATATATATATATAAAATACAATTTATATAATTAATTCAGTTTAATGCCCTCTGTTCTTTAAGAAACCTTCATGTTATCTTATTATCTGGTCAAGCAGTACTTAGAATTTGACTCTTCTTTTTGTGTTAATGTCACTGATTTCTTGAAAATATGCCTAAGCGTAGATTATCCAAATAGCAGATGTTCTCCTTTGATATCATAGTTCCACATTCCAGTACCTCTAATTTAATCATAATTATTTACATGTTACCTTAAATACGTTCAAATAGTTTACATTATTGATTCATAGAGCACATGAAACTAAATCTATTAATTGCCTATGATTTAATTATCATCTCCATAATGCTATTGATTCTTAATGTTTAGTACTTGTATCCATATTTTTGCTTTATGGTATCATAAGTACTTATAATATTTTAATAGAGAATACAAAGGCCTACCTTATGAGTTAGTGAATAAAATGTCATCAATATAGGCCTCTGAGAACATGACATACCGTCGAATATGAGGCATTGTGAGTCGTCGATAACAGCACATTAATAATTAACTGTAAATCAATCAGATTGTTCTTTTAACTTTTTATCTATTTGGTGAGTTTAGACATAGCCATCGGCCAATGTGTACAATGCAATATAAATACTACGAGCCTATAGACCGATCCAGACGAATTGTGTTGCATCGGTTACCAACCAACTAGAAACAGCTATGGCGCCCACTGTTAACAGGAGATGGCATTTTTTCATTAACGATAAATACTTGAAATCTTTCAGCAAATTATTTCAAATTACACAGAGACTGAGACTAGTAGTTCAGCTGAACGATTGTATCTTTCCAAAGGATTTAACACAATACTTATCAGGATATAACCCAATGGCTGAACGGACCTATTTTTCCAGAAGAATGACACAGCTAACCCTTGGTTATTCATGTTGACTTGTACGGGTTTTAGCATAGGTTTCAATGGATTAAATAAATGATTTTATAATTAAACTTTAAGCTGAATGTAAATTGATTTTAATGAAGATTTTTAAAATATTTAATATAGAGTTTTGGGAATATTATTTGTTACTTGTACCTGAGAACCAATCATATATGTATCACCTGTATGTTATTAAATAAAAAGGTTATTACATTAGAGTATTAAATCCCTTGATATTTACATGTAGTAAACATTGCACGAATGGCTGATTCAGAAAATAAAACAGTTCACTTTCAATACAAGACATCATTACTAAATACCAATGTTACAGTAATAGGAATCATTCATTGAATTATAATCTATGTGATCATTGATTTTATCTATTCACATCATCGTGTAAGATGGCAAAGGTTCTACAAAAAAATAAGTTTGAACTAGACAGGCTGTACCATCACAGCCATGTAAATCGCGCTGAACGTTACTTAATTTAGTGGCATATATCTATTGGATGAAGTTTATGACATTCCTATTAAATGCAAAATTATGATCTGCAGATGACAGACCCTTAATGGACTATAAATAAAATCCAAATATAGCTGGTAAATAGCCTAAATAAACTTTTCAGTAAGACATTTATCGGCAACTACACGCGTAAATCGCCTTGCAACTCAGTGATTCTTAGACTTCTAACCCGAGACCGTAGTGTGAAATTCAGCCGCATGGTGGCGCCAGGGGTAATTGAATCGGTCTATTGTCTATATTATTTCGATATATAACCCCTTGTTTAACACTTTATTAATCTATTTTTATGAAGGAAATAAAAACTAGAAAGAATCCGGTTTCTTTGTTTGTTGGCTGTTGATGAAATGCTGCACTATACTGTAGGTCTATTAGGTCTGTCCAGGTGGGAGCCACGATTACGTATAATCGCATAAATTTATTGAAAATTGGATAGTTGTAAATTATTTCATTTTTGATGCCTTGAATGTTTTTATAAAAAGTGGGTTATTTAGTTGTATTAACTATGGTATTTAATACATTCCAATTAAGTGTGTGTAAAACTAACGTTATTTATCATGGACTTCCGGTCACTTTTGACCTGGTTTGGGAATGAATGTTATATTTACCTGAACAAAATCTTCAGAGGTTTTAACTATGGCGCGAGATTGACTATCTACCTATCACTCTAATATATTACCAGTAATGTTAATGAGGAGTTGATATCACTTGATTTACATATGTGATGTAATACAAAGCGAACTTGAGGACATAATAAGAATACATAACTAACAATATTGTCTAAATTTGTGCCTTTAGTGATAACAAATACCAGACTTCTATCATATGATAGAAAATTACTCTTATTTAATATTATCTTGTATTTATTCTCTATGATATTAGGGATCAATAATAATTTGTGTGTATATGAAGGTCGTTGGATATTGTTTTTAAATTCCGTTTAGTACGACGTCAATGATTAGTTCGATCCAGGGAATAAAGAATATGAGAAATGGAACAATTACCAATATGAGTTTGATGACTTTAATATCATTACATAACATTGTTACATAAAAAGAGAACATATCTACATCTCATTGATAGAAGTCACAATCCGTCTTAGGCATGTCTGTGTATATGAACCGTTAATGCACGACATGTTTCTCACACCATCTAACAAAACTCATCATGATCTCAGTCCAGTTTCTGCTTAATTAATTACGCGACGACCACTTGAGTTGATTTCGTATTATTAATTAAGATATGGTTTAAGCTGCTCGTTCTCCAGTTGGCAATCCACTATAAGGTACGGACAACATTAAATCTCTCCAGGATCAACCCATCATCGTGTGTAAATAGATAAGTCAAATCGAGACGTCTTGGTAAATGAGGAACTCTATTGAGAGAATTGAGTACATAGAAGGAGACACGTGACTATTGCATTGACCAATCCTTTAACTATACCTCATTCACGATATTTCCTTAATAATGTTTACACAAATCTTTAAACGTCATTCTCGCAATGTTGCCCCCATACTGGACACCTACCTACCTAAGCTGCAAATACAAATATGTTATTTTATTTACTCTATCAAACATTACCGATATATTTCATATATTGCAAGTGTACATTTTATTTATACCTATTTTAAATAGTATGCAATAATGCATGCTTAATACAGCTACATATGGTCTATCATCATTAGGTGTAGACATTCTTACTTACGATTAACCCAATACAGCTTATATTTTTAATTATAAGCTGTATTGTACCATGATGGTGTAATATCGCAAGTAATGATTATTTGAGTGATGCTATATGTGCTACCGTAGAATAAATTAGCTCCGACATTAATGGCGTATCCTTCGAACGACAGTCTGTGCGAATAACTACAAACAGGAACATTATACTGGCGACGAGCAGTGGAAAGGGTAATTATCATCAAATATATAGAAGATAAGAGCACATAGAACCTTATTATCCACCCGTGAAGTGCTATACAGCTGTGTATTCGCCGATATTTAACGTTGAAGCGAACCCTTTGTTAGTTTGTAATTCGAAACTCACAACTCGGTGTGCCAATTGAAGGAAACGCCCCCCAAAAACTATTTCCGGCAATTAAATATCATACAGTGACATCGGATTAGCTACAAAATGTCGCAAACATTGCCACAGTTTCCTAGTTTCCAAATCCATGGAAGAAATATTTGGAAATATTTGAGAACTTGATGGTTGGATTGGACATAAAAGATAACGCCAGAAAGGGAGCTTTACTGCTACATTACGCAGGAGAAGAAGTCTACGATGTATTCGGGACCTTGCCCAACAGATGTGACAATGAGGCCTGACATGATGGCTGACACCGGGGCTGCTGTAAACCTAATAGATGAGGTTGCTTATGGAAACATATCAGTTATCCGCTCCAAGTCACAAATGTAAAAATATATCCATACGGAAGCACTGAACCACTACCACTAATTGGAAATTTCAAACAGTTGTAAAGTTTGGTAATGACAAGGTTAGTCCTAAATTCTATTTAGTGAGAGGAAATTATCGTAACCTGCTCAGGTGTCTCATCGCACAACAGCTGAAGTTGGTTGTCCTATCTAATCAAGTACTTTCAGTAAACACTGATGATCCACCTGCGATCTCCGCCATGCTGAATGAATATAAGAACGTGTTCAGTGGCATAGGGAAGTTGAAAGACTTCACTATTAAAATACATGTGAACGAAGACGTACCCCCAATTGCTCAGTCTTATCGTAGAATATCTCTGATGCTGAAGAAGAAGCTGGAAGCTAAATTAGCAGAATTAGAGCGAGATGGTATCATTGAGGATATGACAGGTCCAATACCATGGGTGTCGCCCATAATAGTTGCGCTAAAACATAAGAATCCTGATGACATAAGAGTTTGTGAGGAAATGCATGCAGCCAATCAGGCAATAGTACATGAACGGCAACTCATGCATACAGTGGATGAGATACTGGTTGACTTAAACGGGTCGAAGAATTTCAATAAACTGGATTTAAATCAGGGTTATCATCAGTTAGAGATTGATGAGGAGAGTAGGTCGATCACTACATTCATAACTCACGTTGGTTTGAACAGATACAGACGTCTAAGGTTTGGTGTCTCTTGTTTTAGCGATGTTTTTCAAAGTGCCATAGAGAATTCCCTAAATGGTCGGCCAGTTGTATTGAACTTGAGTGATGACATACTGGTATTCGGTGCAACTGAAGAAGAACATAACTCTCATCTTAAGAATGTCCTACAGCGCATGAGAGAGAAACACTTAACACTGAACAGAGCTAAGTGTGCGTTCCAGAGAACCAGAATTGAGTTCTTTGGTTATATATTCAGTAAGGATGGAATTTCTGCAGATCCTAAGAAGATCCAAGCATTCCAGGTGGTAAATAGACCCATAAACTTCGCTGAAGTTCGTTCATTGGTAGTGATGGCGAACTACTTAACTCGATTTGTTTCACAACTGGCTACTGTTGTGCAACCACTCCGAGAGTTGATTAAACAAAATGTTGTATGGTGTTGGGGGAAAGAACAGGAAGATGCTTTCACTGAGCTAAAGCACCGTATTACGGATTCACCAACCATTGTGGAAGCCGTTCAGTCACTGACGTTGAGCAAAGATACTCACAAACAGAGCGAGAGTGTCTTGCTATCCGTTGGACTTGTGAATATTTCAGACTATATATATATATATATATATATATATATATATATATATATATATATATATATATATATATATATATGGTTTGGAGACACTAGTGATAACAGATCACAAGCCACTTGAATTTATATTCAACAACCCAAGATCAACTCCACCACCCAGAATCGAGCGTTGGTTACTCAAACTCCAAGATTATAACATAGGCGTTAAGTATGAGGCAGGTAAGAACAATCCTGCTGACTACATGTCGAGACATCCATTACCCGGGAATAACAAATCAGAGACATACACAGGAATATGTCAACTTTGTAGTAGATAATGCATCTCCAATTACGATCACCATCAATGAGCTACAAGAAGCTACAAACAATGACTCGCAAACCCAGGAGGTAACCAAGTGTGTTACAAATGGCGGATGGCACAACATTTGCAAGCCAGACAAGCCAAAGGATTCCTTCATACTGGAATGTGAGAGTTGAACTATCAGTAAGTGCTACTGGATTATTACTGAGAGGTCACCGCTTAGTTATCCCTGTTCAGTTACAGAGGAGAGCTATTAAACCTGCCCACCAAGGATACCAGGGAATTGTTAAGACCAAAGCTCTTTTGAGAAAGAAGGTGTGATTTCCTGGAATAGACACTGCAGCAGAACAGGCAATAACAGATTGCATAGCATGCCAGGCTGCAACACCAACGAAAAGTCGAGAACAATTAAAAATTACCCCATTACCCAGTGCACCATGGGAAAATCTAACTGCCGACTTTTGTGGACCGCTACCATCATAGATGATTACAGTCGGTATCCCGAAGTAGAGAACTGAACAGTTTACCAAGTTTGCCAGATATCTAGGATTCAAATATCGTAAAATTACCCCCTTCATGCGAACCTAAAAGAAACACCTACACACGAATTCCTCAGACACATGGAAACAAACACTCTGGAAATTTCTACGTTCATACCGTGCAACACCCCACTCATCAACTGGAGTACCACCTGCAACTGCTCTATTTGGACATAATATTAGGACACAACTTCCTACGATCTCCACCAATATTAAATCAAAGGCTTGGAGAAAAGAAAGACGGATGAAAAATACAAAGGAAGACTTATGCTGACAAGAAACGACATACAATGAAAGGTTCTATAAAGTGTGGCGATCCAGTACTAGTGAAGAAGCAGACTCGCAACAAGATGGACCTCCCCCCTTACCACTCAGAACGTCATGTGATACTACAGCGAAAAGGTGACATGATTGTTGCATCTGATGGTAAGAAAACGATAACTAGAAATGCATTCATGAAGGCTTTACCACTAGAATATGAATATAAAGAACACATGCAATCAATGCGAGATGAAAATGAAGACAAAGTGGACGATTCTCAGTTCACTGACACGGGAAATGAGTCAACGGAAGTAGTACCTTCTAGTTCTAAAACACCCGGTGTGCTCAGAAGATCTTCAAGACACATTACCAAGCCAAAGTACCTAGAAGACTATGTGTGTTAATGAATGTAAAATATAGAATTTATATTCCACTTTATGATTAACAATTCCTATTCTGTATAGATGTGTTTATTTTGAGTATTTCTAATGTTGAACGCCTAATCATAACAATTATTTCATTTCTATAATTTTAATACGAATTTTGTAATATCCGAAATCATTGTATACAAAGTAGGGGAGAGGTTTAATATCGCAAGCAATGATTATTTGAGTGATGCTATATGTGCTACCGTAGAATCAATTAGTTCCGACATTAATGCGTATCTTTCGATTACTACAAACACTAACATTATAGAGGGTATTTGATTTTTTGCAAGAATTATTATGGAAATAATTTTATTGTTATAATCTACTTTTTATACAATATCAAATAAAATCATAATAAATAAATATAGATATAATATTATAATGGTATAACTGATGTGATAAGCTAATAATAATAATAATAATAATAATAATTTTGATATTATTATTACTATTATTATTATTATTATTATTATTATTATTATTATTATTATTATTATTATACAGCAGCAGCAGTATTATCTTCACTGTCACCATCATCATCAGCCACGTTATGAACACTATTATAGGCACCATCCGCATTACTATTTAAAGGTAAAAGTGAGAGCTAAAGAATAATATTAATAATAAGTCTTGACTACTCATCAGTCTTTGATAATAACAATAATAATAATAATGTATATTTAATAAAGCGCCCTTACTAGCAGGAGCCATTCAAATGCGCTGTACAAATAATATGTAATATAATAATACCCCAAATAATATGTCTGTAAAAACCATATAAGCGATTAAAAAGATAATTATTATTTATCTGTGAAAACGACTTTCAACAGGTGTCTTTTTAGAACAGATTAAACATTTTCAAGAGACAACGCATTTCTAATATCTGCCGGCAACCTATTCCACACTAAACGCACAATCACCATATGACTTGAGCGGGACTCTGGCAACTAAATAATATCTGACCGGATGACCTGAGTTTTCGGGGTGGCCCTTTGTTGTCCAGTGTTTCTAGGTGACACGTATGTCCCGATCACACGTAAGCTGAGGTAGGTATATTCAGGAAGAGGAATCACACGCAAAATGCATAATTTTGTCACACACCGCAGTAAACATCAAGTTACGGTGTTCAAATGATAGGCTGATACATCTACAAGAAAAGTACTTTAACTTATGTACTTATTAATATTTATTTATCATGCTTTTATTTGATTAGGTATAAAGATATTAACAGTAAAACGAAGTACATTATAACAGTATAAGTAAGATGTTAGGATTAAAACATTTATTTCCATAATAATTCAAAATTAAATACTCTACAGCCTAAAACCTTACAATCAATAAATATTTTCTGTAGTTTTATAAAGAATTTGTATATAAAAGTATTTCGAAACCAAATCTTGCTGACTTATATATTCGAATACCTCAACAATCCTACCGTTATAAATCGTACATACAGAAGTGTGATCGGTGAGCCATTACATAAAGCATGGAGTCTTTATATAGGTTCTCAATGTGTCAGCCAGGCTTCCTTCGAGAGGAACCTGTGACATCGCAATGGAAGCAGACGAATACCTAACCTAAACATCAAGAACTAATACTGCACAAGGGAGTTTTGCTGAACCAGAACAAAACATCAGCTTAATATTGAGTAAATACTATTATTTACTTAATATTGGCAGCTACTACACATAGTGTTTCCACGAGTCCAAACTTGTCAGACTGATTAACCCTAAGGCATTAACCGTACCGTGACTGGTTAACCTTACTCGTTATTGCACCACACGATAGTGAGAAGTGTCAATCTCGATTACTGTTAGACTTTACCTTTGGCCAGTCTAGAAAGTCTCCAATCATTAAATGCTATCTAAAGAAGCATTTCCTTGAGTCAAAATACTACTACATGTACTACTTGAAGTGACATTCCATTGTAAATGCACAAAATAGCCCACAAATAGCGCGTGAAATATGATAAACAAAACGATGAGCAACCATGTCGGTCATTTTTAGGTCAGAAGGAGAGGGGGTCACATGATCAACCACAGTACCTTAATTACTCAAATGAGCTTTGCACAAATATACCATGCGACAAACACACGTGCCAGATGGATAATTGTTTGCCGTTCGGTTGTCATCCGAGTGGCAATGGGTATAGCTTTCAGACTCCCCCTTTCACTTCTGTATATACATAGTTCACATATGTAGTGACTGTTGTTTTTCATGGTATAGTATAGTCATGGTTCAAGTTATTAATAAAACGCTTAAAACTTCGTCCATCTACCATGGACATTGGACGCAGGTCGGACAGCACAAAGACTGACAAGAACTGTATTCAGACTTTCGTATTTTGATCTTGATAGTATTAGCCTCGCCCTATGATAATCAGTCAATGTTGACTGCCTCTTAACTGTTTCAGGGGTGTGCTGAGACTCAATTCCAAGCATAAGTCTTGGATGTTTGATGGGGTTCCTCATGGTACTGGTGCCATCATTGTGAATTAGTGTAGCTGAACACATATTACCCGTAGTTTTCTTTTTACATGAGGAGAGAACAAAATGTTTCGATATATTCGATCGTTTTGCAGATGAGATGTACTCGCCATGCTTACAGTGAGGCAAATAACCAAATATAAATATCACTTAATACTTCCAAATTGATATGGACACGTGGATAATATCAATCTGACCAGTTGGCGCCGTCATATATTTGGCGAGTGTGCTTGGTCTTAGGTCAATTTGTTGACCCAATAGACCAAACTAATTTTCTTTGACCTAATGGGTAGAGCGTGAGACTATTTACCTATGGTTATGGTGATTCTGTGCGGGAGGTTGCAGGTTCACGTCAGTGCCATGGCACTATGGTAGTAGGTTTTCAACCAACCAGGCAACTGGCAAGGTTTTCTCCACAGAACATGCAATATATTATAAATGTATTTAGAAATAGTGTCTGTGGGGAAGCTATAAATTACAGACCATATGCGTCTCCCTAATTTGATGTAGCAAGCCACGTCAAAAGCTGCCATTTCAGCCTTATTATATATATATATATATATATATATATATATATATATATATATATATATATAATGATCACATAGAAAACATGTCCAATATTAAACTTGAAATCAATATACAACTTTATCCTTTTAATTAATTTAATAAAGCTTTAAACTATAAATAAATTGAAATTAAATTAAACAGAACGAAAACTGTTTTAGTTAGTCTTTTAAAATTCTGCTGTGAAGCATTTCTGTGTGTGGATATGTATGATAATGGAGGGTGAATATGTGGTATTTAGTTCTCAACATGGCAAAGTTATACTGCGTAATTATTACATGAAGTTAGATGACTCTAATTTCTTGCTGATTTGAAAGTAAGCGGATTATTTGAACTTGAGTATTACTAAAGCTCTATGATAAATTATGTAATAGGTTTTATTTTAAATTCAAATATATTTACGAAATAGTTATGCATCAAGCACATTGCTAATGTGGTGAATTTGCTTACCTGAATCCCTTTATGATGTATTTCGAACATATTACTAGAACTCAACAATTCAAAATGGGGACAGCTCTAGATATTATCAGCTTTATTAAAACGTCTTATCCATTATGGAATTCATCATACACTTATCGGTATATGATAATGCCTCAGACAATGATATCATTGTATTACTTCTCTTCTTAGAAGGTAAAAGAGGGGGATTACGATATACAAAATTTACTTAATGATGTGTATGGCTTATTATTATCTAATAAATAATAACAAGCAACAATAAAGCGTGTTCTCTTTCATGTTGCTGTTCTTAGGTATTATATTTTCCACTTTTAAACAACCATATATGTATATATATATATATATATATATATATATATATATATATATATATATCATGTGTTACGTAACAAATTATGTCACAATTTGTAAATTAACAATTTGCATTAAATTCATTCATTAAACTATATACATAACTGCCATGGAGAGCATCATATAACCCTTATCCGCTCCCACAAGATTGCGAAGAGAGAAATATTTTGCGATTGATCAAATATCATAGAAACAACCCTAAACTCATATACCTTGGATAAATGGTGTCTACGTGACACCCAACTACGTCAGCGATACACAATATATGAACCACTGAAATGCTCCTCCTCTAAAATTCATTGTAATGAGCATGGCCCGTGGATAAAAAAAAACCTTTTAGACAGGCTACTTCGTAGATTTAACAGCATCCAGTGGTCTTTGAAATGTAATATTCCTTTCTATGCAAAGAAAATGTATTGTAATTCAAATGTGTGTAATTAGAGCTTAACTGGAAACAATTAAATCACAGTTTCTTCTAATATTCATATTTCCACACGAAATCTCCAATGCAAAAGAAAGAGAAATCCAAGTGTCTGAGTCTGTCTGAGTAGATACTTTGCTGTCACGAAAATTAACTTTGACATCCTATTTCACATTATGTACCTGTTCGCTTCCTTTGATTGCAACTGATAAGAGCCATATATAATATTTGAGTATTTACTTTAAATAGAAGTCAGCTTCTCCCTCTGGATCACTGCGAGACGAAAATAACAGAATATTGTACAATAGTGTTTTTTATGTTAGGCAATTATTATAATATATGAATAGATTGTTCATTTGATTGAACTGTAAGAGCTCATATATAATATATATATATATATATTTAATATATATATATATATATATATATAAATATAATATAAAATATTGTAGAGAGAAGGAATGTGTAGGCGAGATGACATTTTTGATAATAATAATTTTATTAGTATTATTATTTCAAGTAAATGGAGGGCATCTTTATATATTAATGATGTTATTAACTAAAGAGTCTAATTATTATAAATAGTTTCTTTTACATTATTTAGAAGTTTCAATATTACGAAATCAAAAGGTTATCTAAAACATGTTTCAGTGTGATATGTTTACGCCTTATATCCAATTAAGTTCATAATGTTTAGCTGACTTATTAAAATTGATAATTTAGAAAATAATATTCATACAATTAGTCACAGATTATTTATAATTATTTATAATGAGGACACATATCTGGATTAAAAATTAGGTCTAATTTGTTATTTTACTGGTTAATACCACGTAATAAAATCATTGAAGGGCTGATGACAAATGATAGTCAATATTAATTTAATATTGCGCAAACATGTATAACTCAAATGTGTTCAGCTTTATAAATGTAACTCTTCTAGTTATACATTATCATAGATAACCCATCATAACAACACAGGTCTTGATAGTTATATTTAACTTAAGCACAAATATAACACAGCATAATTCCTTTGGTTTAGCATCAACCAAATAGGTTGCAAAGAGTTTATAATATTTGACTTCACTCTTCTGGATCAACTATTTTCTTTCAACGCGTGGATCTAAAAACATGTAGTCTTAACAAACATAAAACATAACTTCTCAACCGAAATTAAATACGTGATGCGATATTTATAACTTATCCTTGATTCAATAAGTTTATAATATCAAATCAACAGTTCTATATTAGTTACAGTTTCATTAATATAATATGACCTATTTACCAACAATAATGTTTTAATTATCAATATATTAACATTAGCCTCGTTGATCAATGATCAATTTAAAAGCTTAATTTTCTCTCCCTATCACGCACTTTATGGTATAATATATTTTCTTTATCTGGACACAAAGACAAAAGAGATGTCATTGAATCTACAGATGGTCATAGTAAATAATATCTTTGCCTGATATATTGACATAAAGATTGACGAAGAACAGAGGAGACAATCTTCAACAAATCTCGTTGTCATATAATATGAATAACATATTCTACGCAGTAAGTGACTACAGGACTAGGATCGGGAAAATGTGAACAGAAACAACCCTTTAATGTACCAGGATTTCGGATTCCCTCTTTGGTGTAGATTTCGACTTAACTTAGTGAAGATGGTGATTATAATATTGATGATCATACTATAATAACTTATATGGTGTTGATGTTAATGATGTTATTGACGATGGTGATATAATGATAATTTACTATCATTTTATGTACATTTAATCTATTTTTATCAACCAATTTGCAAAGGTTAATGATATGACAATCCTGGGATTTTATCTGGAGCTTAACTGTGGTTATATAAGTTTGTGATTAACTGTGATTCATGTTTTGGACAAAGAAAAAACCAAAAGATCATCCTAACGTTGATAATAATAATAATAATAATAATAATAATTATTATTATTATTATTATTATTATTATTATTATTATTATTATTATTATTATTATTATTATTATTATTATTATTGCTAATCACAATGAGTTATACAATATTAATATTGTTACAGAAGCAGCACCTACTGGTTCACATTTTATTTATCTCAAAAACATAATAAACATGATTATTGATTGATCTTCAGTTGAACCTGTTAGGTATTATGGAGATAACACCAAGCTAAGTTAAGATGATAGATATGTTTTGTTTCTAAAATAATTGAGCCATAACTAAATACTATAAAAGGGAACAATTC
The DNA here is from genome assembly GCA_025642065.1 of Paralvinella palmiformis. Taxonomy (NCBI): domain Eukaryota; kingdom Metazoa; phylum Annelida; class Polychaeta; order Terebellida; family Alvinellidae; genus Paralvinella; species Paralvinella palmiformis. Next base: position 81,096 of record JAODUP010001582.1, read on the forward strand.
CTGCTTCTCCTAATGTTGTGTAACTTAGTTAATTTCATTTAGTCAAGGTCTGAAGTGGCATATGTTATTGATGCATCAGAGATTGCAAGTTTGCATCTCGAACTTACCTTGCAAAACTGTGTCATGGTGTGTGTTACTAATTCGTTATGGCGGAGATTTTTGCTTATATTCTACACAATTCCCCAAATTTATCGCGTACAGCAACGTTCTTTATTAATAGGTAAAGGTACCAATTACTTCAGTTATCAGCAACATTTTGGAATATTTACTTGAAATCTCACGAAGTTTATTTGCTGTTGCTTTCAATGAGAGGCATGCACATAGTACACAAATTATAAGTATCAGCAATAAGATGAAATGAAGTTTGGATCGGATCAAAGTAATTATCTAAGTTTTAAAAATATCACTATTTGATAATTAACAGACACAACAGCTAAGTAATAGCGGACACATTTCAACACCTTCAGTCACAATTGCATATATGTTTACAGACATCCAGATATCAACAAATATGAAATGGTATATCTGATGGTATACAAAGTATACAAAGTAAGCATGGAAACCTCACCAGCTTCAAATGCTTCACATTATATTTAATAAAAAATAATATATTAAACTTACTTTATAAAATGAATATTACATATTAAATATCATTTCTATAGTAGATCACGAAGAAGGTTATCCAGACTGAGTATTCATCAAATTTATTTAATTTGTTGTTGTAGTAAGAGCTGAATAAGTATTATTACATTTATTATTTATTACTAATACCTGTTTATTTGCCAGGATCATGTCGTTATACGATATGCTATTATACCAGTTATTTTATACTCCATGTTTTTGATCGATATGTTATGATAATATAATTCTTCTTAAAAAAATAGTGTATGCAAAAATCCGATTTAGCTTCTAACATGGAGTTATAATAGTCTATTCCAGGCATAGTAAAGGCAATAGATCAGAGTAATGTGATATGTTCATAAATATTAATACATTTGTGACAATTAACTCTGAACCCTTACAAGTAATTGACGATCCATCAATCTCTAATTACATTTTGTTATTTTTTTTCATAACAAATTGACAACAATATAAATGAAATACTCCATACCGTCAGAGAACAGTCTTCTCTGTATCAATTGTCTGCCTGCCGAGTTTGTGAAAATATTTTTCCGACTTGGAATCTTTGGATATTGTGTGTGTGTGCGTGTGTGTGTGTCTCTGTGTGTGTGTGTTTTTTTAGCATACATCCATATTGGCACTGGTTCAAAACACCAACATCTCTAAATTCCCTTTTGAGACCTGTACCTCCATAAATATAAAAATAAATAAAACCATACATGCATCTATCTAAATATAAAATGGTATAGACCTCCATTTATCGATACATATATACGTAGACCTATACACATATATGGGCTACTCATCAGCCTGTGGGATACAGGTAATTCGCTTTTAGTAGGCGACAAATATGTAATGCCCACAGCAAAGCGGCTACACGCAGGCTACGTACAAAAGACATACCATTTGACATCACAGGTTGTAGTAAACAACACGTGCTACATGCAGGCTACGTACAAAAGACATACCATTTGACACCACAGCTCGCAGTATATAACACATGCATGTGGTCCAATGACGACTTACTGCATGCATATGATAACTACTTTGACACCACAGTTTAAATTCAACAGTAATTTACTGTTGTCCGAAAGAAACCTATATATAAAGAACATTTCGACACCTGGTTGGTTTTGTTGTTCGGGGAGAATCCCCAGGCTGTCGCTTAATCCGTTCTTCACCAAGTGAACGTTCATCTACGTCTAATGTATCGTCCCTAAGTATACGCATTTAGGTGTGATGAGATCTATATTAAAGGCCTATCCATTTGTTCTGTTTGACCTATTGTCGGGAACAGCGGCTTTCAGGCAGATCTCTGATACTGTGAATGATATGTCGGGATTATAATAGCTACACATTAAAACATTCCTATATCAGTGTAACCTAATTACTCATCATATGGAAAAATAAACCTGTCTGCAGCTTAATGCCCATGGAGATGACTGCCGGAGTATCAAATGACTCCAAGAGTATAACAATAACAACATTGTATGAATTAATAGGTCGTTTTGCCAGACCACATAAAACTAAAATGCAGATATTACTTTATACAAAGCAAAGCTAATAGAGTAAAGGATGTTGTAATAACGACATGACTTTCTTAGACTGTCACCTATTATCACAAATAATAATTAATATAATTATACCCAAATAATATGTCAGTAAACAGATGACATTGAACTGTTAGAATGTGACCTTCTTGAATCTTCATTATGTTTAAATAATAGGGTCAACTTTGACCATATTCGCTTCGTGTTAATCCTTAATATTATAACCGATCAATAATGACCATTCTTCATCTGGAGGTCGTTGTGGTTATTTTCTTCAGTTTGTTTCGTAGGGTAACATATCTATCATTAATCCGATCCAACGGTTAAAATATATAACAGAAGCAATAATTATAAATGTGAACTTGATGACTTTGACCATATTACACATTATTATTACACAATAACAAAATATCTTGTCATATCTTCAGTCAACAATATTAATCTATCAGACACAAGTCACTATATATCAACCAGGCTTTGATCATGTGATACATGTCTCTCATCTATCCAAACATATCATGTTCTCAGCTCATTTCCTTCCTGATGTGTCACGTACCAACCATTACGAGTTCTGTTTGTGTTCTTACTTTACATCTGACTGGCTCTGAGTGGCTCGTCCTTCAATTGGCCAACTGTTATCAAGGACACACACCTGTCAATCTCATGATGCCATGCTCATATGTAAATAGACACTTCAAATCGAGACATCCTGGTAAATAAGGACACGTATGGGAAGAAATGAGTACATGAGAGGATAAACGTGACTATTAATCTTAATATATCACGTTCACAAGATTATGATAATATTTCATTAATTTGTTTTAGACCAAGCTTCAAAAGGCAGCCTACCATTATTAAACCCAAACATCCACTACAACCACTCGCCAACATAAATAATAATATATTAGTATATTAGAGTTAGAGTTTAATCATTCCCATATGTTACACAAATATTCATAAAGCAAAAAAACCTTTTTACCTATAATATAGATGTTAGTACTATACGTTGCAAGAATTGTTTTATATTCTTTATTCCAATGTTATATTTATAACAATTATTTTATATGAAATATTCATTATTTACAACAACTTCACATTAAGGTAATATGTGTGCTGGTTGAAGGGTGAAAGCCTAATCCGGTAATGATAATTTAATTAACACATCTATATTAAGTGTAATTAAAAATGGCCCTCTATATGAGATTAAAAGTTACAATTTGACGTCATAGTGCGTCAGATTTCTCTAATTATAATTTTGAATTAAGCCAAATATATTAATATTATGATATTCACACATAGTTCACAACTATTATTACAGCTAATGCGCGTTCTTGTTGCGAGTCATATATTGGCTTTAATATAATATTATACATTTTCCATGCATAATATTCAATAACGTCAAATGGAAATCTAACAATAATCACTTCTATTATGTTTTCGAAATAAACAATATATGAACCACTGAGGTGCTAATCCTATGATATTATTAATATTGTATCACTTATTATGGTGGGCATATCGTGCAGGCCAAAGAATACCTGTAAGGACAACTAGGTAATGGCTTCCATAGTGTCTAATGATATCTCTAATATAACATTATTTTGTATTGTAATCGAAAGTAAAAGTTAAATGTGTTTAATTAGAACCGATTCTGGATACACGAAATAAGGATTCCTTGTAATGTCCGTGTTTCAACCCAAATCAATTACTGTAAAAGAAGAGAAAGCCAAGTTTTAAAATGATGCAGCACTAAAATGACATATACATGGGTATCTGGTTTATCGTTTTTTGTTTCATAACTATACATCCATATACAGACTTGAAAATAAATATGGAAAATAACTTTATTGTCTGTTATTTCTTACTTAGAATTATGTTTTTCCAGCAAAAGTATCAGGATACGGAAATGTTATGCATTTATCAATATAATTACACTATGAGGAATATATTGATGCATTTGAAAGACTATGGGTACTTTGGATCATGGTGAATATAATGAAATATGATTAGTATTGAAAAAAATACTAAATATACGACATAAGGGGTCGTTAAGCAATGCATTAAATAAAACAGGAATTTGTCAGGAAATCGACGTTCTAATTATTTAGAATATTCAATGAGGCACACGAATCACAGTTCAATATTTGGTATGACCACCGCGGGCATCATACAGAACTTGTACTCGTCGAGGCATCCTGTCAATCAGGGTTGCCAGTGTTTGAAGGAGCAGAGCTTGCCATGCATCAATGACTGCCTGTCGCAATTCCGCCAGATTAGTAGGCTGGTTGGCACTAGCATCCATGGTGCGTGTTACTTCGGACCACATGTTCTCTATAGGATTCATATCCGGAGATACTGCTGGTCATTCCATGTGTTCGATCCCTTCAATTTCCATGAAATTGACCACTGTGCGAGCTCTGTGAGGCCTGGCGTTGTCATCCTGGTACACAAAATATGCCCAAATGTCAAACGAACAAATGGCAATAACTGTTCCTCCAGGATCTGTAGGTACTGGTACTGATCCAGGTTTCCATCGATGATGTGAAGGTCATAATTTCCACCATGGTGGAAAGTACCCCATATCGTAACTCCACCGCCCCCTGCTTGGACTCTAAGTACGATGCAATCTTCATTATAGGCCTCATGTTGCTGTCCGGATAAAGCAGGAATCTGGATTCAGCGCTGAAGATGACATGCTGCCAATGACCTGGTCGCCAGTTGAGACGGTTTCTAGCCCAATCCATACACGCCTGTCGATGTTTTTGCAACAATAAAGGTTTCTTCAGAGGTCTCCTGGCGAAGTAACCTGCACGGATCAATCGCAGATTCACTAGCATTCTGGATACAGGGGTGTTAGTGAACCATAACCACTCAGCACGAAGGGTGTTTGCTGACTAGGTATGCCCATTTCGGCACAAACGTAGTAGATAACGGGCTTCTCTTTCTGTTGTCTTACGAGGACGTCCGGGTCTAGTTCTGGGTGTGGGTATGCACGTCTCACGATTTCTCTTAAGCACATTTGAGACTGTTCCCTGTCCTATCCCAAGAGCTTGGACAATAATCTCCCGTTTGGAACCCATAGGCCAAATGACAAGAACTCGTCGATAAATTCCTTCATTTGAATGACGGATCATGATGTCAAGAAAGTTGCCTAAACATTTCAGCAAATTCCGCCGGCACGCCCGAGTACAACTAGAGATATCAATAGCTATACCCCCTTATTTATAGAACCTCAGATATTACGCCACATGGACCTTGGGTGTTTTATTGGTCACCCACTCACTGAAAACAATACCACGTGTTGAAAACGTATGCCAAAATACTCGTCACGTATCAATGATTACGCTGATATCACTGAACAGATCATAAACACTAACCAACTGGTTCTAATATGCTGTTCCATAAAAGAATGCAACGGATAAAAAAATATTCCATGTTTATTTTCATTTCTGTATATTATGTACAATTTAAACTTATTTGACCAATTAATTAATTCACTAATTTAATCACCTATTGGTTTAATTAAATTGCTTTCACACCTCTCCTTAAATACGTATAATACAATATTTTTTTCGTTTATCAGGTTATATAGATCATAACATTTGGAAATTATTTGTTCCAAATATTCTACATGTGTATATAATAACAGTAATTTAACAATATGTCAACATCGTCAATAATATTATGAATATCAACATTAGTTCAATATGATAATCAATATTCTAATCACCATCTTCACAAAGGTAACTTTTAATATACACCAAAGCGGCAGCCCTCAATCATGGTACATTTAAGAGTCTCTCTCAACATTTTTCGGATCCAGATATCTGGGGAGTTACTAAGTAGTAAACGTTCTTTATGTTATATAGTAATACTATTTGTTAGAGATATATCTATACAACAGACAATGATACAATCTACTATGAAGCTTAAATAACTCCCCATTTATATAATAATTCCCACTAATTTTAATGATATTTAAATACCTTCATAGATTTTAAATCTACCATTTATCTTAAATAAAACAAAAACTATTGATTTTATATTATCATTAGTAACAGGTTTTTGATATAGACGACATTTTATACAAATCAAAGTGCAGCCATGATGGGAAAATTAATATGTTGTTATTAAGTTATTAAATCAGGAATAAGCTTCAAATTTCACAATATAACATTACATTACAGCTGATAAATTATGTGCTGCGCGTTGAGACTTCACGTTGAAAGAAAATTTGTTTTTAGAAGGATCAGATCTTTAAGATAATTTTATAGTAAGGAACATTATCCAAATACAAAAGGAAAGATCAGGTATAAATTGGTAATATTATTATAAAATATGACGTGCATGTGTGTGCGAGGGCTTGCGCGCGCTCGCTTGCGCACGCGCGCATGTGTGTGTGTAAATAGCAATTGTCTTCTAACACTTGTTATTAAAATATAACATCTAATAGTATGGTAAACAAACTGTTAGTCAGTAATGTGTCTTATATGCTGCAACCAAAACAGGTGAACCAATTATTATAAGCTATTTTATATAAATAAGCTGTCTCCTCGTATTGTTCTATAGAATATTTCCAGTCAGACCTGTCTATAAATAATGTCATAGTATTATATCTTTCTACATCATATATTATTGTTAATCACTCCAACCATTTACCCATTCACCAGATCTTCAAAACATGGAGGACCACAATGTAAAGCCTTGGTAGAGATGACTGGAAAAAATAAATAGTCTATTTTTGTATTTTTATGTGACAAGGTATAACAAACTATATTACAAATCGGTATGTGACTCTCTTATCTGACATAGTTAATTGGGATATATTTGCCGTTAAGTACATTATTGTTCGATTTATACGTGATCTAATTTTTAGATACACAATAATCCTTTACGCTGAAGCTTTCTGCCATCATGTACTAT
>JAODUP010001583.1:0-50572 GCA_025642065.1 Paralvinella palmiformis
ATCCAGCTATATTGTGCACACGAAAGGATGCGGACTACAACGAAATCCATGGATAATATCAGCCAATCCAGGACAAACAATCCAGTTAAATTTGATCGATTTCTCTACCAATCCACAAAGCTCTAATCTAGTTAGTTGTCGATCTGTCTATGGTTTCATCATCGAAAAATCGTTAGGCATCAATCAGACTATATGTGGAGGACGTCACCGGGAGATGGCGCTATATACTTCGAAAACAAATTCCATACAGATTCATCTGGTGAAGAATAATAAGGAAAACAATGGGGAATTTCTAATTAAATACAAGGGTAAATATGTGTTCTTGTTTTATATTTGAATATGTAATAGCTCAAATGACTAAATTGTATTTCATTAAAAACACCCACACTAGTTGTTTATGTCACATTCTATTTGATAAAAAGGTTGTTGTTATTAGTAAAAATATTATAAATATGTAAAAATAAAACATATTGCTTAGGTTACCGTTAGTCACATATTATCATATTTTAATAAAAGAATGTTGTACATTTTTAGTCATGGGATGTTCTGAACTAACTCCCCCAAAACATGCGTGGTATAAACGAGAAGGAGATGAAGCTGTGATTGGTTGTCAAGATAATGACAAAAAATGGAAAGTGAAATGTATAGGAAACGTCTGGATTGGGGAAATAGGAAACTGTACTAAAACTGGTCTGTGTTCTTAAATCTTATTGTTTAGCAACACTGTTAATTATACATTTTTAAGAATTTAATAAACATTAGTTACTCCCTTGTATTATAACATTACTCTTTCAATCCTTCAAATATTATAAAATGGATGTAAATAAAAATAAAAGATATATTTTCTTTCAGTGATCGAGAAAGTTCCAATGACAACAAAGAAACAGAACTTAGCCTTTACATCAGGTGATTGTATAATCCAATGAAATAAAAGAGCATATTAAGATTTGTTTAACAATAATACTTTAATTAAGCTTTCTGTATACGAGTAGGAACGTGTATATGCGTAGCTATACTATATGCAATTTCTTTATTTAAACAAATATGTCTTGCTAAAAAGCTAAAAGTTATGAAGATATTAATAACATAATTGTTTGGCTTTTATGCTTTCTTTTATAGTTGTAATAATGGCAAGTATCATAGGTGGCGCTGTAGTCCTCTCAGTTATCGCGATTGTGGTTGGAGTAGTATACGTCAAAAAGTACAGGTGTGGCATCTGTCTCTTTTGAATGGATATGATTAACCAATTAAGACGATTACTAATAGTAGAGTGCTATACAATTAGTGACATTTTAATAATCATTAATTACATATAATTGCATTATCTTAAAAAATTGGAATTCTAACTTATTTCCCCCATTCCATTTAGAATGCACCAGGAGACAAAAAGAGCTACCTTAGTGCACAAAACGTATTCTACTCTGGACAGAAATATACAAGCCTATTATAGACCAGTGACAATGGACCAATCAGTAGACAACAGGACATTGTGGGATATACCTCCATCAAGTCAACCTGAAGGTCAAACTATGTCATCTGCCGACCAATGTACCTGCGCTACATTACAAATGCGAAACAATATTGATAATGATAAGAGAACGGAGATAACATCTCTTGAAAGACAGAGTTTGTATAGTTCTATAAAATCCAATTAATCGATTGTTTTCTAATTTTATATAATGAGTGACTTCTTGCTGAAATTTCCTATAGATATATCCAACCCAAACAACCAAAGGCTAGCAATTTGTGGGGTTCTGATCTTTTATATTGTAGAGTGAAATTTCAATGTGATTGGTTACTTGTACTACTCTTTAGACTGTGTAAGAGTAACAATCTCAAATGTTTGCTAGATCTGCGTCATTATTATAGATATAACAGATGACTACTTGATATTATAGGCTTGTGTTAAAGATATGTTGTGATAAATGTTGAGAACGATTTCTTGATTTCTTCGGAAATGACAGGTGTGTGTCACATAATTGTTTCTAAAAGTACAAAAGATCAGTTTGAGAAATCGTATTTTGGAATACGTGTTATGTTGAAATATGCATTATTTGCTTTTATTTGTTTTGTATGTTTGTTGAATTTATATATAAATAAATCAGCTAATTGCAAATTAATTGGGTTTCTGTGAGTGTTTTAGCAGTGTAGATAATGCACTGGCAAAGAACACTGTGGACGATTCATCGAGAAAATATTAGAGTAGCGAATTTTCATGTTGATATAACTATATCGTATCAACAGTCCTATTTGAGTTTAAAGTGTATATATATATATATATATATATATATATATATATATATATATATATATATCATTGTGTGATTGTGTGTGTGTGTTTATGCACGTATGACATGTTGGATATGATCTCTTGGAAGAGTATAACGCAGATATCTTCTCTAAAAACGTATCATTAGTGTAACAATTTTATTGACACGTCATAAGTTAAATTGATCGCCTTTAATGTGCAGAACTGTATTAATGAAGAATTCCGTTTAAAGAAATAAACGTCAGTAAGAGAGTTATTCACATTACCAGAATTATGTTCATTCTTGTCAAACGTAGGTCATAATAACAACAATAGCAACAACAACAACAGTAACAACAACATATATTTATTAAAGCCTCAACAATAGAGAAAAAAAAACGTAATTGACATGAAAAATATAGTGACGTAAATATAATCTGCAGTGACTAGCTGTTTTATCAAGTAAGGTGTGCTGCATTAGAAATGTCATATGATTTCAGATGAGATGCGGCTATAATTGAATTGATGATATAAGATTGTACTATGAATTGTTTTATCAAGGAGAACATATATACGTATTCAGAATCAGTTGTTGTTATTAAACTGTAAGAATTAATACGGTACCCAATTCTTAAGGATTAATTTGACATAACATTAGTATTCCAAGCTAGCTATTCTCTTCTTAATTAGTTGATTGTGATTCATATCAGATATTTCATAAAAAGGGAAATTGTTATAATTTGCTGAGATGTACTCTAGACACTGAACATTATAACAACTGTTCCTTATATAAAGTCTGGTTTGGAGCGACGTATGTTCTTGGAATGATATTGGAATGATTTTGGAATATTTACTAGTGTGAAATATTGGTGTTTTTAATGTATTTACACTATGGAGTTATACAACATAGAAAACAACTGTGTAGGTCACAATGAGACGACAAGATGGCACAGTTGACTTTAATAAGGAATGGGAAGATTATAAAGCTGTTTTCGGATTACTGAGTGGAGTATTTTGGGCCGGTAATATATTTTATTCACACGTACGTACGTACGTACACACACACACACACACACACACACACACACACACACACACACACACACACACACACACACACACACACACACACACACACACACACACACACACACACACACACACACACACACACACACACACACACATATATGTATATGCGTGTGTGTGTATGTGTATGTGTGTGTATGACACTGGTTCAGAGATCCAACATTTAAACAGAATAATAAACCTATTCCCTCATATCACTATGCATATGTATAAACCGCCACTGTGGCCTAGTGGGTAAGAGCGTGGAACTTTCTTACTCAAGGTCATGCAGAACGGGAGGTCGGAGGTTCGAATCTTAGCCGGGGCACTCTAATAGGAGGAGATTTTCATTCAACCAGGCAACTGGCATTGTTCTCTCTACCGAATAAGTCCTCGAGGTGAAGCAATAACTTACAACCATATGCGTCTCCTTCATTTGAGGTATCTAAGCCACGTAAAAGAACAGCGGCTTTTTGTACGTAGCCTGCATGTAGCCACTTTCTTGTGGGCGTGACATATTTGTCGTGTATGAAAAGGGAATTAGCTGGTTCCCACAGGCTGATGAGTAGACCAGACACATGCTTAGGTATACGCACACATCTATCAATATGTGGAGGTATGGAACATTTTATTTTAGATTAATGTATGTATAGTTGTATTCGTATTTAGATTTATGGAGGTAGGTTTCGAAGGATGTTTAGATATGTTGATGCCCTGTGTCTATTGCCTCTTTATATGTACCCTAAAACGCACATTGCCCGTGCCAGACATCTTATCTATTTCCATCCAGATTCCTTATTACACCAATGTAAGAAAGTTATGTCGTTATTACAACATGTTTGAGTCTATTAGCTTTGTTATGTATAATGTAGAATCTATATTGTTGTCCTCTTGTGTGGTCTGGCGAAACGACCTATTAATTCATACAATGCTGTTTGATGGATTTATACTCCTGGAGTCGTTTGTTACTCCGGCAGGCATCTCCATGTGTATTAAGCTGCGGACAGAGTTTTTTCCACATATTATGAGTAATTAGGTTACACTGATATAGGAAATTTTTTAAATGTATAGCTATTATAATCCCGACGTGTCATTCGCAGTATCGGAGATCTGCCTGAAATCCGCTGTTCTCGACCATGGTCAAATAGATCAAGTGGATAGGCGCTTTAATTTAGATCCCACCACACCTAACTGCATATACTTAGGGACGCTATATTAGGCGTGAATGAACGTCCACTTAGTCATGAACGGAAACGTATGAGGATTAGCTGTTAGGTTCGAGTAAATCATAGTATTTACTCAGGTTTGAGACGATATTTCGTTCTAGTCCAGTAATAATCCATTGTGCAGTATTGCTACTTGTTTTTATTTTAGTTAAATCGCTTCAGTGAGTCCATACTGAGTTAGTTTACATTCTGTTTGTTATGAACAAACTGTAATGTTTGTTAACACACTGAGGATATATAAAAGGGTTAAATTTTCATATAGATTAGAGAAGAACTTCGACGCCAGACCAGTCGGACGTGTATTGATACATGTTTCATATAGGTAGGATTTATTCAGTTATTCGAACCCAGAATAAAGCTGAAGTCAGCATCTGAGGTGTCGAAATTTTTATATACAGGTTTCTTTTGGACCACAGAAAATTACTGTTGAATATAAACTGTGGTGTCAAAATAGTTTATGATATATATGTAGCAAGTCACCATTGAACCACACGCACGTGTTGTTTGTTGCGAGCTGTGTATCAAATGGTATGTTTTTTACGTGCTTCCGCTTTTTGTACGTAGCCTGCATGTAGCCGCTTTCCTGTGGGCGTGACATATTTGTCGCGTACGAAAAGCGAATTAGCTGGTTCCTACAGGCTGATGAGTAGATCAGACACATGCTTAGGTATACGCACACATCTATCAATATGTGGAGGTATGGAACATTTTATTTTTAGATTAATGTATGTATAGTTGAATTTGGATTTAAATTTATGGAGATAGGTCTCGAAGGATGTTTAAATATGTTGATGCTCTGTGCCTGTTGCCTCTTACTATGTACCATAAAACACACAAACACAAACACATACATACACATACACACACATATGTCTGTATGTGTATGTCACTGGCTCAGAGATCCAACATTTAAACAGAACAAGAAATCTATTCCCCCATAACACTATGCATATGTAAAAACCGCCTCTGTGGCCTAGTTGGTAAGAGCGTGGATCTTTCTTACTCAAGGTCATGCTGAACGGCTTGTCGGGGGTTCTAATCTTAGGCTGGGCACTCTACCAGGCAATTGGCATTGTTCTCTCTACCGAATATGTCATATATTGTAAATTATAATTTTGATTAGAATTAAGTCCTCGGGGTGAAGCAATAAATTACAGATCATATGCGTCTCCCTCATTCGAGGTATCTAAGCCACGTAAAATAACTGCCATTTTAGCCATTATTATTATATTTGCTTTTGGTATTATTATTATTATTATACATAAATCAAAATATACCAATACACACAGGCCTAAGCATTGATTTTACCTTTGGGAGATTCGTTCAGTGGGATGTAGACCAGCAGCCTTTTAGACCTACATAAGCGTCGAAAGTGCATCGGAAACACATGAAAGATGCCAAATCTAAGACTCCAGGTTGTTAATCATAAGCATACTTGACGAAATAGATAAATATAATCGGATTTAACCAATAATCTTCATATCTATTTTCATATTTACATAATAACATGAGATACAAATCTCAAACTTCACAAATAAATTAAACTTTTTATTCACAGACGAACTTTTGCTGCTCATCTCATTCACAGTACATTGATGCACTTCATTGAATACCTGAATGAATGTAGAACTGACCTTGTTAACTGTAGACTAGAAAACACTGGAAACTGTGGGTTGTATTTTTAAGCTACATTAATACATTAAGTGAATGGACTACTTATTAAAGTCAATATGTTTGAAAAAGAAATTATTAACCAAAAGGATTTTGAGATTTCCATGATATATTACAAAGAAAACAACAACTGATCAAAATTAATCAACTATAGAAAGAATTATTTTAAATACTTTAGTTGATGAAATTCATATAGATTATATTACAAATAAGTGAGAAAGATTCAGTATTTTAATAACTGCAGTATGAGTAGTACTAATACGACTAATTATAAGTTGAAATTGACTTAAAATCTGAATGGTACATATGTTTTACTTATATAAAAACACTATTTATTGGCTGTAATAAGCGGTTGATATAATTGTTTGAGGAAAAATTTCATTTGTGTGTAAATACGCAAACTGACTGGGTTTCAGTATGATCCGAAAATCAGTAGTTAATAACATAATTATTTCTTTCTGTTTTTCAAGTATCTTCATCAAAAGGCTTAGTGGCGCGCCTAGCGGATCAGAGCGGCGACTGAGTCAATACGGACAGACAGTCCCGCCAAAGCTGACCTACTTATTCAGTCTTTAGAATAGTAGCGTCTGCCATATTGGATTGCTGCTACTACGCATAGCATTAGGCTTTGTAGCTGAGGTTTAAAATTCATACTTTTCATGCCTTACTTTAATGTATGACATTGATCTAAGTATGCAGTTTACCGCAGGATGAAACAGAGATTTCGGATGTCAAATCTGTGTAGTAATCGGCACTCGTAGTTAAGGGACAGTCGATATAAACAAGGCAAGCCTTTGTCCTGGCCGCTCGCATTTATAATGAGCTGTTTGGCGTCGTTTTTAGATGCACCAACAGGAAGGAGCTGCGGCTTTATTTGCTTCTGGTTGTACTTTAATTAAATAACAAAGGATGTAGACACTGGTATGATACAAGTTAAGCATTATTTGTTAAGGAAATAAAATGGCAATACAATATTTAATGATTGTATTTATTGGATTAGCGGATTCGCTTTATTTGGGTGAGTGAAGCTATGATTATATGTTTATTTGTTATCTGGTTAACGTTAGCTTGCTGATATTAATATGAACTTGTTTACTTGTGCTTAGGCTTCAATTATCTGTCGTAACAATTAAATCAAAATTATTATCTTAATATGTATATATAAATATATAAATATATATCGAATATATACCCTCTGTTTACCTCATCTCCCCGGTTCATGGTTTTTAATACGATTTTTTATTTAGGTTCAGATATTACTTGCGTGTTATGAAATCTAGATAATCCATGTTGCAACTTTGATATCATAGACAGTTGAACAATTATCTATATGATTTAATTTTAAGCTGTACAAGAACTTCATGATAGTTTAATGCGACATTTATTATAAAACACCTTTCTTGCTGTTGGGCCTGTGGCTATTAATGCAAATAAATTCATCCTATTAATTATCCTCTTTACTTAGTTGCAGGAAAAGATGTTTGTTATGGACAACAATCACAACTAACATGCGGAAGAAACAAAGTGATCGTGATGACGTCAGCGGAATATGGTCACATTTCTGTCGGTAAATGTATCTCAGAAGAAGATCCGCGTTATATCGGCTGTAGTAATGATGTACTACCGCTTTTTGATAAATGGTGTTCCGGAAAGAGAGAATGTACCTTCGGTACACCTAATGAAGACATAGACAGAATGAATAATAATTGTCCCAACTTTCTGCTGAAGTATTTGTCATTACATCATGATTGCATAGAAGGTCAGTTTTGTGTTTGCATTATCTGCCTCATTAAGGGTCAATATAATTCGTTAAAGGTTATGGGAAATCCAGTACGGTAGTGATTACAGGCGTGCGCTGAAAATTGCTAATTTAATAATCCAGTACAAACTTATGTTTCTCTGATATATCTTTTGGGAAACGCCTCTAGGTCAAATGATCCAGATATGATCAGTGCAGCAGATATAAAACCCACTCATTTATCCTTTTATTAGAAGTTAGATACATAACAGGGGACCAACCTTTTCTATAAATATATTACTAAATAATGGTGAGATACTTTTAGCACAAATTGTCAAATTGTACAAGTCATATTGTTGCGAATTTATTGAACAATTGATCCATAAGCTGTTTTTATTCCTTCAAAGTTTCTGCAACGTGCAGCTCAAATAGAGCAACTAGAATCACCGAGGAAGAAGGCTATATATCCAGCTATATTGTGCACACGAAAGGATGCGGACTACAACGAAATCCATGGATAATATCAGCCAATCCAGGACAAACAATCCAGTTAAATTTGATCGATTTCTCTACCAATCCACAAAGCTCTAATCTAGTTAGTTGTCGATCTGTCTATGGTTTCATCATCGAAAAATCGTTAGGCATCAATCAGACTATATGTGGAGGACGTCACCGGGAGATGGCGCTATATACTTCGAAAACAAATTCCATACAGATTCATCTGGTGAAGAATAATAAGGAAAACAATGGGGAATTTCTAATTAAATACAAGGGTAAATATGTGTTCTTGTTTTATATTTGAATATGTAATAGCTCAAATGACTAAATTGTATTTCATTAAAAACACCCACACTAGTTGTTTATGTCACATTCTATTTGATAAAAAGGTTGTTGTTATTAGTAAAAATATTATAAATATGTAAAAATAAAACATATTGCTTAGGTTACCGTTAGTCACATATTATCATATTTTAATAAAAGAATGTTGTACATTTTTAGTCATGGGATGTTCTGAACTAACTCCCCCAAAACATGCGTGGTATAAACGAGAAGGAGATGAAGCTGTGATTGGTTGTCAAGATAATGACAAAGAATGGAAAGTGAAATGTACAGGAAACGTCTGGATTGGGGAAATAGGAAACTGTACTAAAACTGGTCTGTGTTCTTAAATCGTATTGTTTAGCAACACTGTTAATTATATATTTTAAAGAATTTAATCAACATTAGTTACTCCCTTGTATTATAAAATTACTCTTTCAATCCTTCAATATTATAAAATGGATGTAAATAAAAATAAAAGATATATTTTCTTTCAGTGATCGAAAAAATTCCATTGACAACAAAGAAACAGAACTTAGCCTTTACATCAGGTGATTGTATAATCCAATGAAATAAAAGAGCATATTAAGATTTTTTTAACAATAATACTTTAATTAAGCTTTCTGTATACGAGTAGGAACGTGTATATGCGTAGCTATACTATATGCAGTTTCTTTATTTAAATAAATATGTCTTGCTAAAAAAGCCAAAAGTTATGAAGATATTAATAACATAATTGTTTGGCTTTTATGCTTTCTTTTATAGTTGTAATAATGGCAAGTATCATAGGTGGCGCTGTAGTCCTCTCAGTTATCGCGATTGTGGTTGGAGTAGTATACGTCAAAAAGTACAGGTGTGGCATCTGTCTCTTTTGAATGGATATGATTAACCAATTAAGACGATTACTAATAGTAGAGTGCTATACAATTAGTGACATTTTAATAATCATTAATTACATATAATTGAATTATCTAAAAAAATTGGAATTCTAACTTATTTCCCCCATTCCATTTAGAATGCACCAGGAGACAAAAAGAGCTACCTTAGTGCACAAAACGTATTCTACTCTGGACAGAAATATACAAGCCTATTACAGACCAGTGACAATGGACCAATCAGTAGACAACAGGACATTGTGGGATATACCTCCATCAAGTCAACCTGAAGGTCAAACTATGTCATTTGCCGACCAATGTACCTGCGCTACCTTACAAATGCGAAACAATATTGATAATGATAAGAGAACGGAGATAACATCTCTTGAAAGACAGAGTTTGTATAGTTCTATAAAATCCAATTAATTGATTGTTTGATAATTTAATACAATGATTTTTGTTATTGTGAGTGACTCTATAGTTAAATCAAACTAAAATGGCCAGAGACTTACAATTTTGGGTGTTATGATCTTTTATATTGTGCGTGATGTTTCAGGTATTTCGAAATGCAGATGGTCTCTGTGTTTGGTTACTTATACTACTCTTTGGACTTTGTAAGGGAAACAATATCAAAGATTTGCTAGATTTGCTTTCATTATACAAATAACAGCTGATTATTTTGTGAAAAACGAGAACAATCAGTTACTTTTTATCCCCCAAAACAGGTAAGTCACGTAATTGTTTCTAAAATGAGAAAACTTTAGTTTGAGAATTGGTATTTTGAATACACATTATGTTGAAATATACTCTATTGACTTAATTTTTTTTGTATGTTAGTTGGCTTTAAAATGTTTGTGGATATGTGTTGTAACAGTGTGGATTATGCACTGGCACAGGTAACTGTGGACAATTAATCGAGGAACTTTCTAAGAAAGCGACTTTTCACTTTGATATAACTGTAGCGCCTCACCAGTCCCTATTTGTGTATGTTTGGTTGTGTGTTAATATATCAAAATATATATATATATATATATATATATATATATATATATATATATATATATATATATATATATATATATATACCATATATATACCATACCCTATTTGTATACGTGTTTGTGTGTTTGGGCGCGCGCGCGTGATATGTTGGATATGTTCTCCAGGATAAGTATAATGATATATATCTGTTCTAATAGCGCATCTTTAGTGATACATTGTAATGTCACGTCATAATTTACAAACATGTCCTGTAATTGATAGAACTGTATTAATGAAGAATTTCATTTAAAGAAAATAAACGCCACTAAAGAGTTATTCATATTTCAAGAAATGTGTTCAGTCTTGTCAAAGTTGGGTCATGACAACAACATTAACAACAACAACATAACGTACAATAATATAATAGTACGTATTTTACAACAACAACAACGACTACAGTAACAACAAGATCTATTTATTAAAGCCACAATAATAGAATAGTGCGTATTTCGCATGGAAAATGCATCGAAAACATATGAGTCTGAAAAACAAACCTTTGTGAAGTTGACACTCATCTAATCTGCATTGATGACCTGTTTCACTAAGTGAAGTGTGTTGCATTACAAACGCATATGTGAGAAGAGACGCGACAATAATTGAATTGATGATATAAGATTTTACTATGATTTTTCAATCAAGGAGATCATTTAGATATTCAGATTTATGAGTTTTCATTAAACTCAATATACGGTACCCAAATTGAAGGATCAATTTGACATAATATGATTGTTAGTAGGCGAGCTCTACTCTTATGAATTAGCTGGTTGTGATTCTTGTCCGATATTCCATAAAAAATATAAGAACATATCTAATTCGCTATTCCTACGCGAGAAATATGTCACGCCCACAGGAAAGCGGCTACATGCAGGCTACGTTGGGAATCACGTAACAAATATACCATTTGACAAAACAACTCACAATAAACAACATTTACGGCGTGTGAACTAACATTACAGTTTGTTTAACACGTTATGTGATGTACAACACCTACATATAAAACCAGTGAAGTGATTTAGCTATAAAAAGTACCAAAACTGCAAAATGGAGTATTACTGGATTAGAAAAAATATCGTCTCAAACCTGAGTAAATACTATGATTAACTCAAACATATCAGCTAATCTTCATACGTTTATTTTAATAATGATAATAATAATAATAATAATAATAACAATACATTTTATATATCGCTCTATATAATTGGATTAAAATTATAAAAAAAATAGATTTAGACGTTAAAACAATGATAACATGGCTATGAATATGCAATGTCAAAGAAATGCGTCTTAACTTTCTTCTTGAACAAGTTGAGGAACTTGGACTGCTTAGTTATCATTGATAAATTGTTCCACAGGGCTTGAAACAGCCATTTCCATAGGCAACCTGACTCCGATCTCAGTGAACGTCCCTATCTGATGGACAACTAGGTAATATGACTTCACTTTTGTGTCCCATTAAGTGCTTGGCTAACTTGAACAACTGCTTAGATTCAGTACCGCACTCTACTTTCTTGTTGGAGTGGTGTTTCTTCTTGGCTTTGATAAGTAGAGCAATGACATTACGACATTCTTCCTTGAACATCTGGTGATGTACAGTCAATGGAGCATTGTAATAATATAATAATGTATATTTAATAAAGCGCTCTTACTAGCAGGAGCCATTCAAAGGCACTGTACAAATACTATGTAATATAATAATACCTCAAATAATATGTCAAACCCTGTAATGATTTAAAAGATAATAATTATTTATCTGTGAAAGTGACCTTAAATAGATGTGTTTTTTAGAAGAGATTAAATATTTACAAGAGACGACGCATTTCTAATATTTACCAGCAACCTATTCCACAAAGAGGGGCTGCAACACTAAACGCACAATCACCATATGACTTGAGCCGAGATACTTGCACCTGCAATAGTATCTGACTGGATGACCGGAGTTTTTGGGATGACTTTTGATAACTTTATTAATACATTGCATGCGACACTCCTGTCCGCACTAGCAACAAATCCTGACTGTCTCTTGTTGGTAGGAGACTTTAATGATCGATGTCGCCAGTGGAACGATAACCACTCAAACAGTGAAATGGGACGTAAACTATATGATGCGATAAACACTTATAACCTGAATAAGGCTATTACTAAACCCACAAGATATGACACAAATGCGCAACATATACTTGATCTCATGATCACGGATTCACCCGTTCTCCTGTCACATCTGTCAGTCACTCCACCCATTGCAAATTTGGACCACTGCATAATAGCTTGTAGTCTTGCCTTTTATTTTATTAATAACAAGAATTACTCTCGTAAAATATGGGATTATGAAAAGGGTAATTATGAAGGACTGAATGCAACTCTGCACAATAATATGGACACAGACATATTTAATGAACCGAATATTGATGTGATTATTGAGAAATTTAACACTGTACTATTCCAGTGTGCATCATACTTTATCCCGAATTGAACAATAACTATTCGACCACAGGACAAACCATATACAATACGTGAGTGTAGGAGGGCTGATCGAATTAGAAATAGATGGCACAAAACTTTCCAGCGTACACGAAAACCCATTTCATTATGAAGTTCATACGACAAGCAGCCAAGATTGAATATCATAATAAACTCATGACAAAGTTAACGTGTAACTATATACACCCGAAAGATTACTGAAAAACTATTAAATATGTCATGGTTGTTAAGCTGAAACCATCGATTGGTACACTAGTAACAAATGGAAATGAAATAGTTAATACAAAAACTAAAGCAGATTTACTCAATCTGTATTTTGCCACACAATCAACTTTGAATGACATTCCACCTCTAAACATCACCACACCCCACAGACTGGAGATTGTTACGACATCTCCAGCAGAAGTGAAACACCTTATTTCCTTCTTAGATATATCCAAGGCTAATGGTCCTGACTTACTCAGCGCCAAACCTTTAAAAAGTAATGCTGCAGCCATTTGAGGAACTATTAGTAAGATTTTTAACTTGTCATTTGAAACTGGCAAAGTTCCACAAGCATGGAAAGAAGCTAACGTCACTCCTGTGTTCAAAAAGGGGAACGTCATACTGTGAGTAACTACAGACCCATATCACTGCTCTCTATTGTCAGCAAGCTTCAAGAGAAAGTTGTTTTTAAAAGATTATACTCACATAACAATCCAGGTATTCGAAATGGGTGTATGCGTGTACATCACTCGTGGTTGAAACAATCTTCTTCATATTTAGTCTTTGTTTAAACACTACAGCTACACCTCCAACACGTGATTCTGATCGAGTTGTGTGGAGAATGTCATATCCAGAGGGAATAAGATCAGATAGCACATGATCATCAATAACAGTTCACAACCAGGTTTCAGTTATAGCCAAAATGTCTACACGTTTGTTATAATGAAGTCACAAATGGACATAGCTTTGTTCTTTACTGATCGACCATTCAGAGATACAAGAGTCAATGGATCGGAGGCTTTACAGTCTTGATTTATCATCCTGACTGGGTGAAGATTATCATGGTTCACCCTGTTAATCTTTGACCCTGTAGGTGGGTCATGTCTTGAAGACACTAAGGTAGATATAGTAGAGACACTGTTAGGTGTAGATGAATCATTTGTTCGTACACTAGAAATAGATATTCCATTTGAGTTAACTATGTGGACAAGGTTTGTCACACACCATGTTGTTTATCAACATATTTAACCTTGGCCTGGTTATACTCCCTCATTATAATACGTGGTATTCGCCTAATGACTCGCCTGCCAACCTTTGTTTCCATTCTAGTGTATGGCACAGATCTACTCAGATCGAGCGTCTGTATTGTGTGCCTTAGTTGATGTTTGATATTGAGCTCTGTTGGCTTCAAAGCCAAGATTAATGACCTGGTATACGCAATTGACATGGTTCAACGCACACTATGATCAATATCCTATTCTGGATATTACAACTGTAAGTGATCCAGATAGTTTCCAAAAGTCAAATTCAAATAGATAGTAGTGATCTATGTCTATTCACACACAACCATGCATAATTTCACAAATGAATGACACCGATATCCAACACAATTTGTGTAACTACAGAGACTGAGTGAGAGTGGCCTGTTCAAGCGCTCTAACCAAACACTCATACGTTTCCGTACATAGGAAAGCTAATACAGTTAAACATGTTATTATAACGACATAACTTTCTTACATTGTTGTAATAAGGAATCTGGATCGAAATAGGTTTGATGTCTGGCATGGGCAATGCGTGTTTTAGGATATATTTATAGTGGCACTTGCTCAGAACGTCAACATCCCTAAATATCATTTTAGACCTTAAATCAGAACATAAATAAAACTATACATACATTAAAATAAATATAAAATGTTCTACACCTCCCATGTGTGTAGGCTATTCATAAGCATGTGGGTACCAGCTAATTCGCTTTTCGGATGCGACAAATATGTCACGCCCACATGGAAGCGGCTACATCCAGGCTACTTACAAAACCCGAAGCAAGTCCACAAGTACCATCTGACAACACAGCTCACGATAGCCAACACGTGCCTTGGGTTCAATGGCGAGTTACTACATACAACCACTGTGACATTACAGTTTACATTCATCAACAATATATAGATATTGACTTCAGCTTTATTCTGGGTTCGAATAACTAAACAAAATTGTGCCTCTATGAAATATATGGAAAGACATCCGACTAGTATGGCGTCGTAAGTTGTTCTTTGACTTGAGTGAAAATTTAGGCTTTTACAGGCCCTCGGCGCGTTAACCAACATTGCAGTTTTTAACCCGTGCTACGATGTACACCACCTACATAAGGAAACAGCGAAGTGATTTAGCTGAAAAATAAAGTAGCAATACTGAAAAATGACTGGACTGGACTAGAACGAAATATCGTGTGTGTGTGTGTGTGTGTGTGTATGTGTGTGTGTGCGTGTGCGTGCGTGCGTCAATATATATATATATATATATATATATGCGTGTGTGTGTGTGTGTGCGCGCGCGCGCATATATTGTGGCACTGGCTCAGAAGTTCAACATATAATCATCATTTGAAACTTAAGCCTCCACTAATCTATACATAGAAAAAACAATACAATATTCAAGCAATATATGAAATATTCTACACTTCCACACCCCAATTCATACGTAGAGCTATGCATATGTCTGCGCTACTCAGCAGCGTGTGGGACTAAGCTAATCCCCTTTTCGTACGTGATAAATATGTCACACCCACAAAGAAGTGGCTATGTGTAGGCTACGTACACAAAAACGAAGACAGCGACAACTGGGGTTTAAAGTTTGAATAGTATTGCTTTGAAGAAAGATATGGCAATTGAAAATAGGTGCTTTGATAATTAATATAAATATTCTGCCTTAATCTGACCTGGGTGTTTTATCCTAGACACCATGACTGTAGATGATTCAGTTTTTGTTGCTAGGTGGCTTATGGACTGGTGAGACATTATATAGATCTCATCATGAAAGGTCGCCACTCTGTATTCAGTCCTGGAAAGAAACGAGTTTGAATTCACGGTTCGAAATTATCTCTACCTGTGCCTTATTATACATGGCTAAAACACACATTACCTGTGCCAGAGATTGAAGTTCATGTTTTCTTTTTTGTACCATTGGTTTTAAATATTTGACATAATAAGGGGTTAGTAACGAGTATGTCATAGTATTTATATGATTTGTATGTTTATGAGGTATTTGACTCTCCAGCAAATATCACAAGGCATATTATATTGCGTGGAGAGAGTATGTTTCCATGTCCCTGCTTTCTAAGAAAACGTTATCTGAGCTGTATATTTCGTGTACTATTAGCGTCTTTGGACAGAGTCCGTTTAGGTGTTGGCCTGGTTATTCAGCATTTAAATGACTGTAGCACTGTACGCTCTTAAAGCATTAAACGTTGAAAGATACAGCAACTGAAAAATAGCTATAAATAAGGCCGCTTAGATAATTAATCTAAACATTCTCACAACTGCCACTGCCATGATATGACTTGGGTCTTCTAATCTCGAACTGCACAGCTGTGGGCGATTCGATATTTGTTGCTTGGCGGCTTAAGTCGCCACTCTGGATTCAGTCCCCTGGAGAATCTCCAAAGTTTGAATTCACGGTTCGAGATTCTCTGTGGCTTATTATACTCGGCTAAAACACAGGTACACACGCGCATACACACACACATACACACACACACACTATATAAAGTGGATTGCAACCACATTCTGATTTAACTAATCTACGATGAATTGTTAACTTTCAATGTCTGGCTTATGTCATAGTTATACAATACTTACTAAGCAAAATTAATACGGTCGTATATATGCGAAATCTGTTTTTGAAATAAGCCTTCGAACTGCATTGTCATCCTTATAGTTAGAAAAGATTGGTAAATCGTTAAGTGATTTGACCAGGGATCACGGCTCATTACACTATCATTTGCCATAATATTAATGGCTGACTGACAATGAAAGGTCTAACTTTCGTAATAAACATGAACTCTAAAGAGAAAATATGTCTATGTGTTCAGATTATTTGATGGGTTATATCATATTTTATTAAATACAACAACAATAAAGAATTAGCAACAGTAGTAGTAATAGTAGTATAGTAGTAGTAGTAGTAGTAGTAGTAGAAGAAGTAATAATAATGTTCATTATTATTATTATTATTATTATTATTATTATTATTATTATTATTATTATTATTATTATTATTATTATTATTTATTATTATTATTATCATTATTATTATTGTTGTTCTTATTATTATTATTGTTATTAATATAATAATTATTATAGTTGATGCTATATTACATTACTTTGAGCTTCTATCCTATTTTCTCCGAGTAAACATCAGCGTCAATAACAACATATGCCAATAGTTTCTGTTTATTATCAGAATTTTAATGGTTCGATTACTTCCTGAATTATTCCATTTGTTACACTAATAAGAACTAGACAATGCCGATTCAACATGTTATAATATGACACCAAGTTTTCAGTAATCGAGTTCTCTTTAAATTATTTTCAATTCAATGGCACATCGGTACGAGTGTTTCATCACGTCTATGAATCAAAAGTGGCGCCCCTAGCGAATTCTTCGTCATGAGTCAATACGGCTAACAGTCCCGCCATTGCTGACCTACTTTCTCAGTCTATGTAGTATTAGCGTCTGCCATATTGGATTCCTGCTGCGGCTAGTACACAACAATTCTGTGTAGGAGGTAGGAATTTAGACTTTACACATAAATACTTTGGCAATTATATGATTTAATTATCAGTTTTATAAGAGTAAACAGGAGAGAAGCTAATGGTAATAACTATATGAGGGAACTCTCTCACATTCTACGGATAATTCCAATGAATGAAGCAACTCTTTGTCTGCGTTGTTCGCATTTATAATGAGCTAGATGGCCCTGTGCCTCGCATGGCGATGACAAAGACTCTCTGTCAGAAGGTGACGTTGCTAAAATTGTATTTGTTTCTTCATAAATCTGATAAACCTTTTTTTTCTTCGGTTAATGTTTTTACGACTTGCCCTGTTATGATAATATCCGATACTCTCCTAACAGATCTGACTAGAGTCTCAGGTAAACAATGATACTGGGAGGCATAATAGTTGTCATGGTGGAGTTGGTGCATTCAGTACAATTGAGTGAGTAGCTCTTAGAATATGTCAACGGTTTATAATTCTATCATGTTTGAACTTTATGAAAACAATCATTATATTATATTTTTATTTTCATGTCTTCTATTCTATTATCAAACATATAATTTGCACATGGTAGGCCCAGTTTATGGCTTCTATTGTGTATGGTGTGCGATGGTACATTTATGTACACAGGATGTTCGGTAAATTTCGATATACAAATATTTTCCTAATTCAAGGTTAATCAAAGTCAGTTGTTGTAAAATATCTAATTACTTGGGGATTACTTTCGATATATAACTATATTTATATTGCGGTTTAACGTGGGGAAAAACCTGTCTCGATATATAAGGTAACCTCAATAACGGATAATAAGTGAACAGTTGGTTTAAACACTGAAGTTACACTTTTGGAACATAGTGCACATTGTATGCTCCTATAATTGGTTGGTATTCTTGTATATATATATATATATATATATATATATATATTGTGTGTGTGTGTGTGTGTGTGTGTGTGTGTATGTGTGTTTTAGTGGTGTATTATTAAGGCACATCACCGTGAATCTTGAACCGTGAATTCAAACTCTGGACGATTCTTCAGGGTATTTGAATACAGAGTAGCGACCTTTTATGCTGAGACGTGTAATGTTGGTGTGTGTGTGTGTTTATGTGTGTGTGTTTGTGTTATAATATTTATCTATGGATGTTTTATGTACAACTATTTTTTAATATATGATCAGAGCTCAAACATTATTCCCATGTTTACTCCCAACTTTAGTTACAGGGAAAGATGTTTGTTACGGGCAGCAGTCACGATTGTCATGTGACAGGGATACAGTGATCGTTATGACGTCGGCGGAGTATGGTCACATGTCAGGTGGAAGCTGTATTGTCGATGAGGATCCCAGATATCGAGGATGTAGCAGTGATGTACTTCCATTGTTTGACAAATGGTGTTCAGGAAGGCAGGAATGTACTTTTGACACGCCTAATGAAGAACTGGAAAGTCTTAATGTCAATTGTCCAACGTTTATTATGAAGTATTTAAGACTTGAACACACTTGTACCTTAGGTAAATTCAGTAGCTGATCATGGAATATTAACGTGGGACTAAATCGGAAATACGAGCATTTTAGAGCACGTTTTTTAAGAGTAGTTCATGTTTCTGCAACACATAAACCAAGTCTGTATGCTTTCTTCTAAAACATATACGTACTTCTAGTTATGCATATTAGAGACCTTCAGACGGAGTATATACTTCATTTAGTTACAATTAACCATAGAGACTTCCGTGGAGAACACCTGACTCAACCGTTCAGTTCAAATTTGTCATTCGTTTGAAGCCTAAATGTTTCGCCATACCTGTACGTACAATTGGATGACACTTTGATTATCCTATATCTTCTATAAGACATTCCAATTTTTAGCTTATGAAAGCTAAATGTGTCCTCTTTTAATTTTCAATATTTATCTGCTAATTTGCTATGATTAATTAAGGGATTTCTATTGTTAAATATCTCCATCTATTTTAGCAAGTAATGGTTGAGTTACCAATTCTTGTATATAATTTGGATAGTTGATGTGGAATTCCCATTATTACGTAGATGGGGCACCCTAAATTCTGGTATAAGGAATATGTGGTCCGTATTTTCCGTGCTAATTCATGTTATTGTTTTTGGGTCCGGAGCGATTTAAAACAAGAGTTGTTAAATGATAACATACTGATGAGAAACTTCACATATTTACATAATGTTATTTCCCGGGCTTTTGTATTTAGCAAATATTATTTGTAATAACTTATTATTAGAAGGAAATTAAAGTCAGCTGCACTCCGGACCCATGCATGTATTTTATTTAGTATGTGCTTAGGTTATTTGAATTCATTTCTCAAGAGTCAATATATATACAATTTATTTGTAGTTCATACGCAGTGCAGTACAAACAAAGCAGCTAGACTCACCGACTTAGAAGGGTATATTTCCAGCTACGTAGTTCGTATAAAGGGTTGTGGATTAACACAAAATCCATGGATAATATCAGCCAATCCAGGACAAACAATCCAGTTGAAGATGATCGATTTTTCCACCAATCCACAAAGTTCCAATCTAGTTAGTTGCCGATCTGTTTATGGCTTTATCCTCGAGAGGGCGCTAGGGATCAATCAGACTATTTGTGGAGGACGCTATAGAGAGATGGCGTTATATAGATCGAAGACAAATTCCATACAGATTCACTTCCGGAAGCGTGAAAGGGAAAATAACGGGGAATTTCTTATTAAATATAAGAGTAAGTTAGATTATTGTTATGTGAATTATTTTAGTGAATTGTATTTGTAAGTATGAAGTAAAGATGTATTCCAGTAATGAACAAACCATGCACATTATGTGTTCATTGGTAAGGCATCATTTCAAAGAATGATTAATTTCTAATTGAATTTTCTATAGTGCTATGCATTATGAAAATATGTTGTATTTTTGGTGGGTTTTTAAAATGTATTTCAATGTGTATTGAATGTTGTTTTCTTATGGAAATTATGCTTATTTAAATAGATAAGTATGTGAACATATTAGTTGCATCTTCGATGTTATATTTCAGTCATCGGATGTTCTGAGTTAACTCCTCCAAAACATTCATGGTACAAACGTGAGGGAGATGAAGCTGTGATTGGTTGTCAGGATAATGACAAAGAGTGGAAAGTGAAATGTACAGGAAACGTCTGGATTGGGGAAATTGGAAACTGTACACAAACAGGTGTAGCATGTATATCTCTTTTCATTATCAAAGTTATATAATATCCAGTGCCAATGCAGTATTGTGATAATTGTTCACCCTCAGTAACATTGTTAACCTTCGAATGTTTTCACTCTTTATCTACAGATGTGAATTGATTATGTTAAAATATATATATTTGTTAGCTATTAAACATGTGAAATAATCTTGTTATGTTTAGACATAACATTTACTAATGTATATATTTGTTTTGTTATTGTTACTTCATTTCAGTTATCCAGAAAACGGAAGTTATCACAAAATCACAGAATTTAGCATTCACATCAGGTTATTAATTATATTTTGAATGCAAAAACGTAAACACACTAAATGATCTGTGTTAAAAATAAATACTTTAAACGCGATAATTATCGAAAAATACTCTGATAGTAAGATGAATTAATAATTACTCCTCTCAATCTATATATCTGTCTATATATCTGCCTATCTATCTATCTATCTATCTATCTATCTATCTATCTATCTATCTATCTATCTATCTAAGTAACTATTTATCTATCTGGTAACTATTTATCTAACCCCTTCAAATTTATTATTTGTCTTTGAATATGAACAAAGATGTTCAGTGTTACTTATTTTTATTATTGTATGTTATCATTTAGTGGTAATTATGGCTGGAATCATAGGTGGCGCTGTAGTACTAGCAGTTATCTCCATTGTAACTGGAGTAGTATACATTAACAAATATAGGTAAGTTTATATTTAAATATTTGTTTTATTACCTATAAATCCCAAACTAACCTATTTAAATTTGTTTACGCATGATTTTGTATATCGAATAAACACTATTGTAGTTTAAATGTTTTAAATATTGAGCGGGTTTAGTTGTAATGAATTGCACTTTTTCACCAAAATATACTTAGAAATAATAAGTGAATTTAAATGTTTATGTAAATATAACTAAGCCAACGTGATATTGGATTATAAGAGTGTGGAATTAATGAGACAACAATTCGGTGGCCTCAACACTTAACTGCCACTGAATAATTCGAATATTGTATACTTCTCAGGATGCACCAAGAGACAAAAAGAGCTGCCTTAGTTCACAAAACCTATTCTACTCTGGACAGAAATATGCAAACCTATTACAGACCAGTGACAATGGACCAGTCAGTAGACAACCGGACATTGTGGGACATACCTCTTTCAACTCATCCCGAAGGTCAAACTATGCCTTCTGCCGACCAGTGTACTTGTGCTACATTACAAATGCGAAACAATATCGATAATGATAAGAGAACAGAGATGACTTCTCTTGAGAGGCAGAGTTTATATAGTTCTATCAAATCTAATTAACTGAACATTTGACCCATTCTGTTAAGTAATAATTTCTTTGATCTGTATATAATGACACGCTTTGAATATTGAGAGCAGGTTTTGTTCTTTGATAAAGAATGAGTGCGTGATGACATATAATAGAAATATTGGTTAATAATCTTTTTATTGGGATGGGCTACCTATATGCATTTGTCGGCATGATCAATGTTGAAATATAAAACACAAATAGCAGATAGTTTCGAGTTTATGTTATAAATAAATATGTTGTAAAATATGAAAGTTTGCAAAACTAATATTAATATAATATAATTATTTCTGACAAATATTGTGTGTATATATATATATATATATATATATATATATGGGTGTGTGTGTGTGTATGTGTGTCATGCAAACCTGAACTTAATGTTATATTAATTGCTGGTCTCTGTCTGCCGCTTTTCAGTATTTTCTAATCGATTCAACTTCTGAATGTTATCACGAATCAGACTAAATATATTCCACAGAAGATCAAGCTTTTGTTAACCACCCTAATCACCCAATAACTATATCTGAAATATACCATAATATTTAAATCTTAAAAACGTAACGTATTTTTGTATGAATATATATATATATATATATATATATATATATATATATATAATATATATATATTGCATAATTTGTTATACATATATGGTAGAAAACAATGGATAAAAGCTGGACTCCTGTGTCAGGATTAAGCAATCGTAATATCTTACTATAGCAATATGTGCATTATAACTTATATTATCTAACTATTGGAATAAGTGTTTCTGTCATTTTCGCATTCTCTCATTATTGTAATGTGTTAATAACTTAATAGAGTGATTAATAAATGATAAAACACTCGTATTTATATGTCATAACATGGAATGTGAAATATCACGTGTATTTGTGTTTTAATACTATCATTGAACATTTCGGATCTTTAGACTGGGGTTTCTGTTTAGTTAATACTATAGATGGCGTCCTTTATATGTACTGCCAGGATATTACCAACTTTTACACTAAATACTGTGTTTCCAACAAGAAAGAGAAAACATTTCGCCAGATATTAATCACAGTATACTTTCTTGCTGCTCAGAATGGGGCTCAAAACCGACGTGGTTCGAATACTAGTGTACTACCATTGGAAAACAAATGTTAGAGAGATAATGACTATACAATGATCCAGCAGTATGAGTGTATGTACTTTTTAAATGGTCACGCTGTTTCGTTCACTTAATTCAGAAAGGTGCACTAAAGGCAGTACACTGAATATCTATCATAACTCTTATCCATTAGAAAGTCATCTCGAAAAGGCAAATCACGAAACCAGATACGTAAGAATAATTACTTTCTGGGACAGATTTATCGATAAGAGTAAAGTGTACCAATCGCTCAAAAAATCTTAAACCTGTTGAATTAATTAACCCATTTAAGGTTGTTGTCTCCGAAAAGTAATTTAGTTTTATATACGTCGTATTTAATGTATCACTGCACATAGCATTTGATTTGAATGATTCCCGGTAATAAGGATGTTTTGTTTAATTTATTTTATTCTTCGAAGGATATAGTAGATGTTGCTTTCATGGTTATTGGTTGTGTTTTTTGTCGTCCATAATGACAAAATTTGACTTATATATTTGAATTAGTTCATGAGTATCAGTGTGATATATTGTTAATAGCAGCCAAATTTAAGAATGCCCAATGGTAATCGCGAACTATAGTTGATATTATTACTTCTGAGTCTGTGTCACCGTAACACCGAATTCTACATTGCACATGGGTATTGAGAAATATCAATTGCTTATGACACCAAGCGGTACTGTTATAAGAGCATAAATCAATTTTCATAAGAAATTCCACGATAATTATCTCTTTATTCATTTGGGTAACTTATGAGGCTCTTTGAACTTTAATGTAATATTCGTGAATACACTTTTATTCTCAAATTATATTCTTGACTTATACCTGTTAACACTATTATAACTAGGCCATACAAACAACTTATGCACACCGGCATTACACTTCAGGATCATACGGTCTGTATCTGGTTTCAAAATGGCGGCGCCTATTATCAAATATAGTCGATTTACCAGTTCTTAAACTGAATTTTCAGCTTAATCCCACTTGTTTTTCAACAAACATTTTATACTATTATCTATACATAGCTAATGTCTACACTAGCGTGATGGAGCTCTTTATTGTTAAACAGCTCATTGCACATGTGTTACCAATGTTGTTTAAATTTGTAACACCCCTTATTGTATTTCTTTGTGCATTGTTTTAAATGTCGATATTGTCAGTTTTCTCTGACTATCCAGGATCAGAGATGGGAGGGATGGGTTACAGTCGGGATGGATTCAATGTAATTCTTTACTCTGACAGATAGTGCATCGTTGGATGAGATCAAGGCAAGCGGTAAATTTGGTCTTGTTTCCCTGTATGAATTATGCGAGATCGCTGATAGTGTCTTAGATAATGAATCTTCGTTTCAATTTGGAAATGGTTCTTATACATATTGAGGACCAAATGAATTCCACCTGGAAACCATAAATATGAAAGATACATTATCATTCTTTCAATTGAATTGTCGAGGACTATCCACAAATTGGGAATTATTTCGTGATTTAATATGCAATTTAAGTGGCGATTCATTCTTCTTTGATCTCATTGGGATCAGTGAAATTGTTAAATGCGTTTTCTTTTGACTATATTGGTGTTAGTGAAATATTTAATTGTGACAAAGATTTGCGTCAAACTTATTACTCGAAGTCGTAACGATGATGACCATGGTGGTGTTGAATTATTCATAAAGCCAAATGTGCAATTTAAGATTCGAAAAGATTTAAGCATATTGATACCTCATGTCCATGAATCCCTTTCATTGAGGTACTATCAAATAAAAATATAAATCACCATTCTTTGGGTCACCTATAGATGAAATACACAGCCCAAGGCAGATATGGATATATTCACATCAACGTTATTTGATCTTATGAACATCATAAATGTTGAAAAGTATCATTATGGGCGACTTTAACATTAATTTAGTAAAGTACAACTCTCATGATAAAACAAATAATTAGGTTGACAATTTATTTACCAAAGGACTTGTGCTACTTATAACTAAGCCAGCAAGAGTAACATCTACATCAGCAACTCTAATTGATCAAATCTACATAAATATCATCTACAAAAGCTCCATATCTGGAATTATCTTCATATATGTAGATGATCATTTTGGTATATTTTATTGTGTAAAAAAACAATTATTTCTGCAAATTCCACAATAAAGAAGAAATAATTTTGAGATAACAATGATAAATTATTCAGATGTTATCTAGATGAAATGAATTTCACCCAAATTCTACAAACGAATTGTGTACAGGGAAGCTTTTGGGGAAAAGGAACAAATTCAAAATACGCCAAAAGAGAACCACGGATGACTACTGGCCTACTAAATCCTCAAGAACCATATCAAAATTATATAAAAAGACACTCCAACAGCCAACTATGGATATCATACGTACTTTCAAAATTACATTAATCAATTCAACGAGCTGAACAAAATCATTCAAATAAATTAATTTAAATTCATGCTTGACATAAACAAACACAATATGAAAAAGACAGGGTAAATTCTCAAAAAAAAAAATTGGAAAGCAAAGTGATAAATCCAGTTTTCCATAATCATTTATTATAGACAATGAAAGTGTATCAAATAAAATGCAAATAGCTGAATCAGTTAATACTTATTTTGCAAAAAAATGGTGCATTTACAAGCCAAAATGTCCCAAGTTGAAAGAAAAAAAAACCATTACACTGTCTGTAATAGCATGTATCTTGAAAGTATTGATCCATCACTTGTCAGTGATGTAGTTAAAAGCTAAAATCCATAACTAGTAGTGGACATGATGAGCTCTCCACTAAATTGATAAAATAAAGTATATTATACAACCTTTAAGCCATATGATAAATTTATCCCTTAATACTGGTATTGTCCCTGACCAACTTAAGATAGAAAATGTTATAGCTGTTTATAAATCTTCACATTCGAACTAACTGAAAAATTATCGACCAATAAGTTTACTGCCTGTCTTCTAAAAAATACTAAACATTTGATGCAAACACCAGTATGGGTTTTTATCCAGATATTCCACAATACACCCAATTCTTGATCTACTAAATAAATGTGCGCAAGACAAACATATCCAACAGAAATATATACAATGTCAATATTTTGTGTCCTATCAAAGGCATTTGACGTTATATGTCACATAATTCGTATTACAAAACTTGATTATCATTGGATCCGTGGAATTGCACAGAATTGGCTGGTCTGTTACTTGTCAGATAGAACACAATTAGTGTAAATAAAAAATAGAAAATCTCGGGTCATTGAAATACAATCTTGGGTTCCGCATGGTTCACTTCTGGGACTTCGTTATACTTAATTTATGTTAATAATATTGCAAAATAATCCAATGAAAATATATTATCCTTTCCTGATGATACCTCTCTATATTTATTTCATTCAAATATTGAAAATCTACTTTCTAATGCAAACATTCAACTTAATAAACTATATGAATGCTTCTGTGTAAAGAGCTTATCTATAAATCCAAACAAGACAGTTTATAACATGAAAAACTGGATAAAGATATTATATGTATTTAACTGTAGAGTGGTGCTGGCAAAATAGTTCAATAAGGAAACATCGATTTGGATTAATAACATTTTGGATACTTATATGGGTGAGAAACATTGTAATTTTCCATTTAAATTTCCTGCGTTTTTCATTGCGAATGTAGTCATAACGTAGAACTAGAAATAGCTATTTAGAAAACTGCACGTTATGACAACATTTTAGAACATCATGGCTTTTGTGTAGAAAGCGACCTAGTATTAATTGATTACCATCTGCTTGGGGCCATTATAGCAGCGTCGATTAAGTTTGAATTATGAGCAACCAAGGAAAACGAGATAGAAGAACAGCTTTTTCCACTTCTTTATATTTTGTCTTATGTAACAGACTCTGACTCCGAATCATTATCAGATACATCATCTAATAGACATACATTGCATCAACGTCAATGTGCGACCTTGGATTCTGAAATGAGAAAAGACATGAAAGCTATGTTCTCTGACTTTAAAAATGAAATGCTCTCCAGCTTGGATGAGAAATACAAGAAACAATTGAATCCTTAGAGAACAAAACCAAGAAGCTGGAACAGAAACATCTCGTATTCAAAGAAAATGCAGCCAAACAACAAGCTAAATAGCTTTAATTGGAAGAACTAGCAATCGATGCAAAGAGATATGCTGTGCAAAATGAATAGTATGATAGAAGGTGCAATATTAGAGTGTTGGGTGTAGCAGAGGAGTGGGGTGACAGCTGTAAAACAGTTGTCTACAATATTATTAGTGAGAAACTGAGTGATCCTATTGACAAGATATATATTGCTGAGGCACATAGAGTCGGCCCATCAAGACCAGAGAAGCCGGGTGACATCATAATTAGATTCAGCAGCCTGGCGGTGAAGAAAGCGGTGTTACCTAAGCGGCGTATTCTCAAGGGAGCATGTATGGTTTTCGTGGAGGTTCTATGTCGAGACCTTCAACTTACTTTTGATAGAGTAAGAAATCATTCTCGGGTGAAGGTGATATGGGTAATCACATGGAAAAATATCAGCGACTCTGTCAAGTACGCCTGGCCTGGTAAAAAGTTCTTAACTTAACCACAAAAAGTAGAGGTGTAGGGATTTTGTTCCGAATAAACCTTGAATACATTATACATGAAACGATTAAAGATCAATATGGAAATGTTATCATGATAGATTTGGAAATCGATGATCATCGCTTTAAACTAATTACAATATATGGACCAAACAGAGATGATCCCTTGTTCTATGAGAATATAAGGCAAGAAATAGAACTATTCGAAAATGCATCCTAGTTATGAATAAAGATTAGGACACGAAACGTTATATAAGAGAAAATAACATAAGAGCGAAGCAACAAATACAAAATCCAATAGACTGCTTCAAGTTATTTAGAACAGATCATTCCATAATAACATTACCAATATGTTTTTAAGATAATACAAAAGGGAAGGGAATTTGGACACTAAATACATTTCGTTTAAACGATATAAACTATATAAATAGGTTAAAAATATTATTAAAGTAAATTTTATTCGATGTGCAATAAATGTGAGAAAAATTGGAAAATTATTAACTTGTTGAATTTGCAGTTAGTAATCAATTGTTTTTTTATGCTCTTAAATTAGACATTCGGGGAGAATCGATAACAGTTTATTTACATAAAAAGAGAGAACGAGATTTCGAAGAACTTCTTTTAAAAATGTTTATCTCTAGAAGTTAGAATCAATGCCGGTGAAGAAAATATACTGGACGGACATGAGAAAAAGAAATATAATTTTGAATCAATATGGGAATATAAATAAAGGGGCATAAAGTTAAGTGCTGATGCAATAACATACAAACATGGTGAAAAACCTAGCCGATACTTTTGTAACTTGGAAAAGGAAAAGATATATAAGTACAACCATAAATAAAGTAAATGTAAATGGACTATTGATAAGAGACCCAATTCAAATTCTTAAATAACAAAAGAAATATTTTAAAATCTATATGAAGAGAAAGATCCGGGATTAATATATAATAATGAATTCCTTGCTATGTAAAATATTAAACAATTGTCCGACATAAAGAAAATGTGATATGAAAGTCCCATAACATTAACAAGATCAAATATGTTATTAAAAATGCGAAAAAATTATAAATCACAAGGGAATGATGATATACCATGGGAATTTTGTAAAATATATTATAAAGATATATCCATACTTCACCGTAGATCCTTAAATGTTGTTTTTTCGAACAAAAACCTATCAATCACTCAAAAATAGGTGATCATCACTTGTTTACCAAAGGGGGATAAACCCAGAGAATATTTCAAGAACTTGAGACCAATAATGTTGTTAAATTGTTATTATAAAATATTGTAAGGTGCATTATAAAATAGGATAAAAAATGTGTTACCAGATATTATTGAAGAAGATCAAAAAAGTTTTATAAAAGGTAGACTTTTTGGAGAAGATATTCGTATTCTATATGATGTTATGGAATATTTAATACACAATAATAAAGTTACTTTATTAGTACTAATAGATTTTGAAAAGGCCTTTGATTCTTTAATATTTTCATATTTAAGAGAGATATAAAAACATAGAATTTTGGAGAAACATATATTTCCTGGTTTAGTGTTATATATGAAGATGTAAAAAGTTGCAAGATCAATAATGGTTTCGTATCCAATATTTTTAAAGGTGAATATATGTTTTCGACAAGGAGATCCTTGGTTTCCATATTTGTTTATACTGTGTGTCGAGCCCCTGGTACCAGCGATTAAAAACAGTAGATGTATAAATGACATCGATTTAAAAAATATAATATATAAAATTGGGCAGTATGCTGATGACAATTTTATTTCATTAGATGGTACAGAGCAATCTCTTAGAAATTTAAATATAGACAAAACAAATGTTGTGTGGTTGGAATCCGAGGTAAAATGTAACGATAATTTGCCTCCAGATTTATCTTTGAAACGGGTTAATAATTTTAAGGTGCAGGGAATTTATCTTACCTCTGATCTTATGCGAATGTTACGTAGGAATAAAACACAGCATTTAATGAAAGTTGAAAATATATTAAAGGCATATGGGAAGAGACACTTGTCACTTATGGGAAAAGTAGCTGTTATAAAACCACTTATAGTTCCTATGTTTGTTCATGCATTGACTGTTTTGCCAGCCCCCGAAAACCAATTTTAGACAATTTCCAATAAATTAACAAGAGAGTTTTTATGGAAAATGGGCGATGGTCTCTTATGAAAACCTGAGTAAAGACATTGAACATGGAGGCTTGTAACATACAGATATATGGGAATTGTGAAAAGCATTGAAAATAACTTGGATAAAAATAATATACATGTCTGCGGGAGCTGGCAAAATCTCGTTAAAGTTATTTTAGGTGAATCAAAACAAAAAGAAAAAGTTTGGGAATTGGATCAGGTGTCATGGTAGAATACAGTAAAAATTATTAATATTAAAGAAAAATATCTGTATAACTAAAATGAATTTTGTGAAAAATATGGCCGATTAAATACGCTAGATTATATGTCTGTGATACAAACCATACCAAGACATTTGATCAAGCTAATAAAAACACCAAAAAATTGTAAGCAGGTATATGGGTTACTCATATAAAAAAGACAAAAAGAAACAATTATAGAAACGAGTTAAAGTGGATCGAAATAGATATTTTAAATATTGAAAATGGAGACACACGAATTTGGAAAACATTTTATTATATGTCATATAAAGCAACGTTAGATTCCCATATGAGATCATTTCAATATGAACTTGGTGTATAGTGAAGGTTCTGAACAATACAAATATTTAAAATAAAATTGAAAACACCAAATAACCGAGTCAAATCAATAAAAATATCTTGAATGCCATTTTTGTCTCAGAACACTATATTTTGCAACTGTCCATCTTCATCTCACCTATGGTATTCTTGTTTGATAAAATGCCAGCTCTTCTGCCCTCCATAGAACTAGCATTTTGCAAAAACGAGCAATAAAAACCATACACGGATTTAATTATAATAGTCAAATTGAACCGTTTTGAAATCTGGCATCTGGAATGTAAATTCCAAGTAGCTATTTATGCATAACTATGTCTGCAAAAAGTTACCATCCTCATTTGATAATATATTTAAGCATACTTATGAAGTTCTGAATAGCCACCAGACAAGACAGTCTAACTTTCGATGTATTAAAAAATGCAACTATGGTTTTGCCAGTAAACAAACATATTTGACATTCCCTGTAATTTGGAATAAATCAAATCACATCAATTCAATCTTGAATTTACTTCACGTAACAACCTAAAAATTCAATTGAAGGGATATTTTCTCTTACACTATGATAACACTATGAAATATTCAAATATATTTTGCAGAGACAGCAATTAAAATAAAAAATTCAAAACACATAGGCTTCATGTTGGTGGTTTTTAATAATAATTTTAAAATTTAATTTACCTTTTACACACACACACACACACAACACACACACACACACACACACACACACACACACACACACACACACACACACACACACACACACACACACATCTCCAGTAAAATAACTTAAACCCAATTATAATTCTCAGCCCTAGTAATTACTTCAGTAAAACAAAGCAATATTTCCTGAAGTAGATCTCAACCGAAGCTGCAACAAACATTCATTACTGACAGCAGTTAGATTTCAGTACACACAGTTAATTACTATTAATATGTGTGTTTTGGTATCTTTACAGCTATGAAAGAAAAATTGGAAAGTTGGTTTATTTTTAATTACTCTAATCAAAACAGTTGTTTTGATTATAGTAACAGCGCTTCGTTCTAGACAAAGGCTACAAAGGTTAACAGGTTCTAGATTCTGGTTTGAAATTTAAAACTAGCTAGGGAATTCTGGTATAAAATATTGCTGGCAAAGTAAATACTTTAGACACATGCACTTGATAAAGGTTTCTTATAACCGAAACTAGTTGTGCTATTTTGGGCTGAGTGAAAATACTATTATGTCTGTTATTGTCGGAAGTATTATAATTATTATCATAATAGATATTATATGTACTGATATATATGCTTTATTTCCTGTTATAGCTGCGTTATATATGTACTAATATATAACATTTGTTTTCTATTTAGGTAGTAGTCGTTTGATCATAATTCTGTAAGAATTATAAACATCACGAAAACCTGAGCCCACGCCTTTATTATATGTAACATAAACACACACACACACACACACACACACACACACACACACATACACACACACACACACACACACACACGCGCGCGCACACACACGCCCACACACACGCACACACACATACACACAAACGCAAGGACACACAGACGCTGTTTAGATGTCTGGCCTGGTTATCCAGCATTTAAATGACTCTAGTAGGCACAGTACGCTCTTAAAGCATTATAAGTATTCCTGACCGAGGAATAAAAACACTGCATCTTTGAAGACAGTCACAATTGGGTTATATAGTTTATATAGTATTACTTTGAAGAAAGATACAGTAATTGAAAAATAGCTATAAATAGGGCTGCTTAGATAATTAATCTAAACATTCTCACTACTGCCGTGATCTGACTTGGGTGTTCTACTCCCAAACTCCACGGCTGTAGGTGATTCGCTTTTTGTTTTTGTTTGGCGGCTTAGGGACTGGTGAGACATTACACATGTCTGAGCAAGAAAAGTCGCCACTCTGGATTCAGTCCCCTGAAGAAACGTCCAGAGTTTGAATTCACGGTTCGAGATTCTCTGTGCCTGTGCCTTATTATACACAGTTAAAACATATATATATATATATATATATATATATATAATATATATATATATATATATATATATACTGTGACTTAGGTCCTATTTTCGAACTATAGAATTTGTTTAACATGCGTCCACCTCACCACCATCTCTTGCGCCGTACAGTGATGTGATACCTACATTATTATTTTCATGAGGCCAATGGGATGACAACGCAGGCTAAATTGGTCAATCAATTTCCTTGTTTGCTGACTTATGAAAGCTTTTCATAAATTTTATGTATTAAAATTATTATTTGTTGGAAATAGAAAATAAACTTTACTTCACCCAAGTCAATGATTTAAATCAAAGTATCTCCTGTAATAAATTATCTCTAAATTCCAAGACCACCAAATACATTTTACTGAGATCTAGATACGGGAAAGAAGACAATTCACTTTATTATATTAAAATAGGTAATATAGACCCTGATAGAATCGGAAATAACTGCAGCAAACAGTCAACAAAATTCTTGGGTTTGCACAGTTATGAAAATTTGACACGGTGACAGCACAATGCTGCAGTAAGAAGGAAAGTTTCCATAAGTATCCACAAATTTGGAATAATGTTGTGATTTGATATACAATGTACATGGTGATTTATTGTTCTTTGATCTCATATGGATCAGTGAAATTGATCAATATTCGCATGATTCCAGATTTAGTTTCCCCTGTTATCATAATCTGATTTCGCGTTGTCAGGACGACTGTCACAGAGGTGGCATAGGTAGTTTTATAAAAGAAACACTGAATTATATTTTACGCGAAGATATTAGTGTCTTTATTATTTATATATTTGAGGTCTGATTTTATTTAAATTATCAATAAAACGGAAAGGAATGTTATAGTTGGGGTTATCTATACGCCAAAAACCGAGCCACATGTCAACATCGACATTTTCTCTTCTCACATAGAGAATATTATGGTCACCTTCCAGAATCAGAAAAAAATATACTGTGCATGATTATGGGAGACTACAATGTGGATCTGTTTCGTTTCGAATCACATGAAAAAAACAAAGGATTTTCTTGAGGGCGGTTTCTAAACCAACCAGGGTAACCACATCGTCCGCTACTTTGATAGATCACATATATAGCAAGCTATCACTCAAATATAATTATGGCCGATCATTTTGGTACATTATGTATAGTTATAGGAACATCTAAGATCAACAGCTAAACCAGACATAAATATAAATTATTTAATCAGGAAAATATTATAAAATGTTGGAATATATTAAATGAGACTGATTTTGAAGACACATTAAAAATTGAATGTACTAACGTAGCATATGATACATTCTTAGACACGTAATTAGCAGCATTTGATCGATTGTTTCCTCTGCGCGAGAGGACGGTTATGCGGAAATATGTGAAATGAGAACCATGGTTTACATGAGGACTGTTAACATAAAGCATAAACAAATCTAGGTTATTTTAATTAAAGGTTCATACACCAACAGAAAAGAATATTCTATACTCTAATGTTACAATAAGTTGTATAATAAATTAGCATGAATAATGAAAACCTTATAATATCGAAATGCTCTGGATGAGAGTAAATATAATTAAAAAAAGAAGCTTTAGGTAAAATAAATGATAGATCCAGTTATCCTCAAACATTTTCCATTAATAATAAATCTATAGCTGATAAGGTAGAAATAGAAGAATGGTTTAATAATTGGTTCTCTAATATCGAAATACAGACGTGAAGTAAATGCTCAAACGCCAAAACCTCAAGCTCACAGCTTCTTTCTCTGTCTTGTAGCGCCTCTAAATTGTGTTCAGGTCACGCCAACATATCAAATAAATTACTGAAATAAACAATTAATGACATCTTAGAACCTATTAGCAACAGGAATCGTACAACGAGAAATAAAAATATCAAAAGTCATTCCCATCCATAAATCATCTGATCCTTGTATTCTAAAAAAACATATACACCGCTTAGCCTGTTTCCTGCTTTTTCCAAATTATTTTACGAATTGCATATACAAAATCATGAATTTGCTAATAACAAAAGATATCCTTCATAAGCACCCATGCGGATTTCGTCCCAAACATTCCACCATTCAACCTATTATTCATCTTCCAAATAATTGCGCAACCTTTATGTCCAAGCCTGATTTGGAATTCACACAAGCTGTATTTTGTGATCTCTCAAAGGCTTTTGATGTGGTAAACCATTAAATATTACTTAACAAACTGAATAACTATGGTATTTGTGGCATAGCATATGATTGGCTTGAACATTATCTGTCTGATGATCGACAACAATTTGTTGAGGTTGATGGAAAGGTTTCTAACCATCAGAACTGGAGTTCCACAGCGATATATTCTTGGCTTGTTGCTATATCTAACCCATTTCAATGACATAGGCAATTCTTTCACGAGGAATGTTTTATCTTTTGCTGACGTACAGAAAGGGACATTACGTGTTATTAAAAACGCATCGTATTACAGTTATACTGGTCCAACATTTAGGAAATTCAGATCTCTAAATCTGCATGACTTATTTTATTATCACGCTCTTCTATTTGTACACGACTACTTGCCCAATAAACATCCTAATTCATTTAAAGAGTGTTTTCCAACCAATAGTGATATGCCAAACTGAAGGGTCACCAGACAGTTCAAATTACTTTACGTCCCTAATTACCCATTAAAATGTCCTCAGCGTCAACAAGTTGGTTTCTTGCTCACATTGTGGAACAAGTGGAATAAATCAATATCTGAAATGGCTTCATTATCACACACTAAAAGAATAATCAAATTTATTTTGTTACAAGATTATCTAAATGTTGTGAGATGTGAAAATAAGAGATATTTTGAATGTCATATTAATTTTAACTTGAAGCATGATTAATCTGCTTCTGTGAAAATGTCATTGTCCTCATTAGAATGCCACCTTACTTGTCATTCTTGATCTCCCCCGCAATTAGTTATCGTTTTTATTTGTATACTCTTGATAATTTATATCCCATTCCTGGCTTTGCCAGTCTCCCCCATTCACTCTCCTGGTTTTTTCACAGACACTTGTGATAAATTTATCTTTTTGTAACCTTTTCCTTGGCGACCGTGGGAAGACAGCTTTAAGTAGCTAGACATATCGTACAATTTGTATGTATTTGACTACGATTTTATATGTTGAATATAAACCATAACAAATAATAGGCAAATTGGAAATAAATATCATTACCATTGTCAGTATTGAATATGTTGTTAATCGTGTTCATGTTTTTACATCATTTGTCATTTTTGTAAATTTTATAATTGTCAGGTTTTTTCTTTTTGACACAAATTGCTCTTCTATGCTTCTTGATATTAAATTTTCCAAAAGTAGGGAAATGAAGGGAATGCTAGCTTTAGGATAATAAGTTTCTTCAGAATTTCATTAGCATAACTGACTCAGCCATTAACTTATTTTTACGGCTGTTCTAAGTAGAAGTTGATCCACACATTTCTTCAAACGTTTAAGGGCAGTTGTTCTATATATATATATATAT
This sequence comes from Paralvinella palmiformis, assembly GCA_025642065.1. Lineage (NCBI taxonomy): Eukaryota > Metazoa > Annelida > Polychaeta > Terebellida > Alvinellidae > Paralvinella > Paralvinella palmiformis. The sequence goes on from JAODUP010001583.1 coordinate 36,423, forward strand.
ATATATATATATATATATATATATATATATATATATATATATATATATATATATATATATTTAAACTATGTACATATCAGTATCTAAATGTAAAATTTCATAACTCAAATAAATTAATGATACAGTGTAGGGTTACACCAAAAATGTATTCTGTGCGTTGGTGCAGCCCAAATACAATGATAAATAATCATGTCGATGGCGTGACAATATTACATGAAGTAATGTGCCTAGATCGCCCATTCCGAATTATTATTGTATTTATTAACAGAACTGAAATGTTAGTAGATTAAACAAATAATATAGCCAAATGAATATAGACTACTAATGAATTGTTTCTTCATCTTATAACTGAACTGACCAACAGACTTCATTGTTGGAAGATCAACACAATATTTTGGCGCATAATGATTGAAAAGTCTGGCACAAAAAGGAAGTTAGATGCATAACAACGTGAGTGTCTTGGAAATATCGAGTATTATGGGAATGAATACTGGAATATTATTTCTGTACATTTCCAGTTTATGTAGCCTAAAATGATACGCACAGCTCCAGATAATTGCTTCATACGACAAATAAGAGTGGACAAAACACAAATACAAGGAATTCAGAGGACAAAGATTGTTTCGCAGAATTTATCGTATATATACTAGAGCCCTGCATGGGTTGGATTAACTAATATGATCAATGTGATAGCCCCATTCCAGTAGTTCTTCACTATATATACCGAGAAATATAGCATGAATTACACGTGGCATAATTTCATCCCCTAGACTAATTGAGGTGATTTCATTACCTTGTGACGTGTTTAGGCACAGATAATACAAAATTCGTTTTCAGTACATTAAAGGCTAGCTTATTGGCTCGAGACCACTCATATTAAGAAAGCGGGTCATGCTCAACGTTTTCACGTAACGTTTGTAGGTTGTTTAAGGTATGATACCTAGTGGTATTATCAGTAAATAGTATGCATTTTGAATACAGTAATGCATTCGGTAAATCGTCGGTATAAGTAATACATAGAAGAGGATTGAGAACACTTCCCTGTGGGATGTCGCAGGTGACTTCACGTTGAATAGAGTGTATGCCTTTGTACGCTAGAAACTGTGTTCTGTCCGTCAGGTTGTTTCTAAACCACCCCAAGTCTATTCTTTGAATACTATAAAAATTTAGTTTTTTCAGCAAGGTAGTATGATCTATAGTATCAAAAGCCTTGGAGAGAACCAGAAACAATGACATTGTGGTCATTTTGATTTTCATTGCCTTGGAAACATCTACTGTAAATTTGGCTATTGCATCTATAGTGGAATATTTCGGACGGAAGACATATTGATCTTCGAAAATAATAGTATTAGTTTTGCAGAATTCATATAATATCTGATGGACTGCCTTCTCTAATATCTTAGAAGTTGATGGAATCAGTGATATTGACCTTTAGTTGGCCACTACAGTTTTATCTTTTGCTTTGTAAATTGACATAATTTTCGCAATTTTCATATTTATAAGCACACTTCCAGTGTAAAAGGATTGATTAATTACAATGCTGATTGGAACAGAAATTGATGGTGTCAGATATTTTAGAAGTTTTGAGGATATGCTGTTATGTCCACAACTTGTCTTAGGTTTAAATGAAGTATCAATTCTTGAAATTTCAATGGGATTTGTAGTCATTATAAGGAATAAACTACAGTTAGTATTTTGAAGATAATGCTAAAATGGCTTATTAGATGGAAGTATATTTAATGCATATTTATGTCCTATTTCCGAAAATAGTCGCAAAATTTGTCAGTTTTTTAGTTATCTTAAACATATCTGATATTGCACTTTCATTTTTACTTTTCCCTATCAATGCTTTTAATGTCTTTCAGGTTTGATTCAAATAATTTTTAAATGGCTAATTCTTTGGTATATTAATTTTGCTTTCATATTCTTTATTTTCTTATTACATTTATTCCGATGCAAAACATATATTGTTTAAAGGATATACTGTCTTTTTGTTTTCCGATGCACTTTCTATACATTTTTCTTTTGCTTTAGATGACTTTAGTAAATCAGAAGTCCTGCAAGGTTGCCGTAGTACATTTTTGTATGAAACAGTTATTGTTTTTTTCCCGGTATTGCATGCAATGATACACAGTTGAAATAGTCATATGATTGGTCTGTATTCAAGTTTTCAATTATTTTCATGTCAACTGGGTTCAAGTAATTTTGGATAGTAATTAATTTCTTGTCATATACATATTAGTGTATTAATTTAACCGACTAAGGTAAATAATGGGAAGTGATCGAAAATATTGACATTTATCATCCCTTTAAAAAAGTTCATCATAACGTTTACATTTTATATAATATTATCAATGAGTGTACTTGTATTGTGAGTAGAACGTGTTGGTAATGTCACTGTTGGGAGAAATCCGGAAAAATAAAGATATCAAATAGATCGAGAGTTTTGGTATGTCTTTCAATATAATTAAAATTTTGATCTGAACCAATCATAATGCCACCGACAGATTGTGAAGAATTGAATCTTTTTGCTGGATATCTGCTCGTTGGTACCTGGAACCCTGTATATTTCACCAAGTACTAGTTTGTGTCCGTTGTGATTTATCTCAGCGAAAATGCTATAAAACAGATGATCATAGCTTACCGTCAGATTATCAGGCACTGAAAACTGGAATTCATCCCTAATATAAAGAGTAAACCCCCCTCCTCGGTCCAGTTTGCGGTTATTACAGACAAACTGATACCCCGGTGGAGGAAACATATTCATATTAATATCTGATAAAAAAATTAACATAACACGATATAATAAATAACAAGATGTGTGTCTTCTAATTTCGAAATTAGTTGTCTTAGCAGGTAGTATTTGCTTGGAAGGTTATGTATATTTAAATGGATTGCGGTATACTTGTGGTTGTGATTCGGTATTACTAGTTCAGACATGTCATCGGTATCATAATATAGACAATCGACATTCAGTTTCAGTAATTGACTAACTTCATCATCTCTATGACCATTACCGTCGCTATCACCACTAGGCAAGTAACTCCTTATATATTCAGCAAAGTCAAGAGTCATATTTCAACAAAAGTTATAAGACATCAAATCTGTCAACCAGCATAACATGGTTTGTAATCGAGGCAGGAGCGATACCTAGCATATGCAGGTATAAAAACACAGACGACTGGTACGTAGTACAAGTGCATGCTAACATAAACATACTATGAAATACAGTGCCATGGTCGGCCCATGAACATGTCAGAGAAATAATTTAACTGATTACGGATACATTTTGTTGTATCATATATGTATTCATGTAATCGACAATAGCATAAAGAACATTTGATTTCAAAAATTGTAAAATGCACATTATAAATGTACGATGGATCATGTGGTAATGCATGCAGTGACCAGGATAGGTTCATATCACACAATGTTCCAAATGAACCAGGAATATTTAACAATTATCAGTGTGTAAGGTATATAATTAATAATCCGAAACATAGTTATTACGTGTGGATATAATACAATATCAAGTGTTGTCAAATCCACATAAGCATACACGTTTACACGACAGTATTTAACTGATTAAGTGGAATACATTTTATTATAAATTATAATACGCCTGTGAGCACAAGTTATTGATATGTCTAAATCTCCTGTCATGGATGTGGCTAAAGACAGGGGTCTTACTATGAGTAGAAATACACATAATGTTAATCATGTCCATTACTGTCATCTGCTTCAGCAACACGAAACCTGTTCCATAGTCTCAATCATAATCAACGTTCTCCATCAGTTTGCCTCGGCCTACAAATATATAGACATATATGATATGAGTGGCCTTGGTGACATCAAGTTTATTAGTAATCAGGAACTGTTTGAAAGCAGTAACCTCATTTACCGAGATAACCTTTGCAGAGTAATCCTTGAAAAAAACTCCCGGGGTCCGTCTTCTTCCTACTTTCGTTGTGGGAGAAATATTCGTCACAGCCAAGTCAAGTAGGGTCGGGCTAATAATTTTCGTCTGTAGTTTATTTTTTATTTTTAACAAAAAAATACTTGTTTTGGTATAAGAAGGCTGTGTTTCGAGTGCCATTTTAGAGTCTTCTTTCTACTCGGCAAGAACTAGTTGTTGGTGTTGTGCTATCTGCTGGGATATGTAGTAATGGGTATACTCTAGTCGACTGGCATTAAGAGTGAACGCTGGTCATTATCAGGGATATGAGCAATAATAGATCTGATGTGCATGATCTAGTCCGTGGGCAGACTGAACATACACGTCTGATGTAATCCTCATTACATTAGTGAAGAAGTGCAACACGGGTTTCACTTTGTACTCCCTTGTAGTCGTCCACTGTTGGTTCAAAGCGAATGATCACGTTATATATCATACCCAGACTGTTAGGATATTCCAGGTCACTTGTTATCTGCTATTGTTATCTATCTGCACGTAACACCCGAATGTCATCACTTTGTCCGGAATTGGCTTCTTGGAGCGCTTTTGTACTCGGTTGTAGGTAATTACACAATTGGTGGACAGTGTATCCTGTTTTGTGGATTTAATTCCGAGCCAAATAAGGATAGTAATATCACCGTTGGTAGTTCATCCAATTTCAGCACATCCTCAAGATTATTATTTGTTTGTTAAGCCATTGCGAACTTTTGAAAATGAATTGCACACTCAAGCTTCCATAGTTGGTGGCGTAACAAGTGTAACGCTATGGTGAGCAGGTAGTATTGATTTTCTCAGGAAACACAGGTAATAGCTGTCCATCAGGTCACCCAACCGGAATATGTAAACATACACAGGATACACAGCATACGCAAGTCAAAAAAGGCGGGAATCCAAGACAAAACTATATTGACCAAATTATGACATCTATTAATCTCTTATCAATTCAATCATTTTCTCATCTAGTTTTGGTTTATTAGTTCATGGTTTATCAGCTACTATTCACATTAAATATTCATGTATCTGTACAATAGATCACTAGTAAATGTCCCGAAATGTCGGTAACTCAGGCAAAATGACTCCAACTAGAACGCCATTACATAGCAGCTTTGTTGATATATCGATAATCTCGTTGACTTCAAATCCAACGCGAGTATTTTGCCATTAATCGTAATATCCGCATTCATGGAGATATTACAGGCATTATTTGGAGAATCGAAATTATCTTTTTCATGATGCCCATCAAGTTCCTTGTTAGTTTGAAGAGTTTAAAAAATCTTTTCCACAATCCTCTATCTTTATGGAATAGAAACCTTCTTCTCCTCGAATAATAGTCTATTGATTGTGTTTCAGAGTTCCTTGTATATTTCAAAGTGCACCTTTAAGGAAGATCGACGCCAGGTTCTCTCTGCTTCATTCCGATTTACCTTACCAGATCTAAGCTTATCATAGTACCAAGGAGCTGCACATCTAATATAAGATGGCTGATGGTGATTAATGATGATTTGGACACCTTTGTTATAAGTTTTACCAGCTCATCAACTGATCTCTCATATCCACACAGGAGTTGAGACGACTGTAAATCTATCACAGATTCTGGAATATGTACGACACGATACTTTCGATATGTGATTTTTCTTTTTATACAATAAGGGGTATCGCTATTAATGACGAACTGTTCGAACAGATAACCACCGAATGATTGATCGTTGTTGCTACTAAGACAAGGCTAGCACACATAGTGAATTCCTTCTAATTTTGAGCTACTAAGCTACTATGATGAAGTATCTAGAGATACCCTAATTTAGCCTGTGGCCTTTTAATGGCTTACGGCAACGACATCCTGAGTCAATCCATGCTAATCCAATGTATCGCAAACCTACAAGCATCACTATCAGACTTATTATCCACATGGATATATAAATCACCAATTATTAAAACAGCAAATGGAATATGATATATATATATATATATATATATATATATATACTATGTCCCTGTCCCATATGATATTCAGCAGAAATAACCGCACGCCATTTCCGCTAGATACTGGAAAAGGGTATATGTTATGACCCTGTTCAATATACCGTTGAACTAACACTTTGGATGCTTGGCTTCCGATTGCTTGAACTGATAATATTCACTTATTTTCTGCATCAGTTTGCTGAAAATTCTTGCATATAAAAAACGCACAGTAATCGCTGTTTTACCACGTAATTGATATAATCTGGATAATTGAATATTGAAGTAGGAGCTTAACTGCACATTGGAACAAAGGTAATTGCGTATGGATGGTTTCATATGTTCACATGGCAATCTATGAAATCCAATAATCATCTTCCATCTCACGTGGCTACTGAATGTAAATTTTCGTATTAAATTATTTTGTTTTTATTACTGTCACAAAATGTATGCTTGGTTCAATGCATCTGGTCTGGGTTTTTTCTTCACATATTTCATACGTCTATGAACTATAATGGCCATAATTATACCGATGTGTCGTTAAACAACATTCTTTCATCATGCATCCTCATAGGATAAGTACTAAATATTCTATAAGAAAATTATCCACGTATAGTTTTCTTCGTTAAAAATTGCAATTCCTTTAAAATAATCTGAACTTTACCCGCGCGAGTGTGTATCTGTATGTGTCTGTGTAAATGAGGTCATTTAACATGTATATACAATATTAAGGTTTGCCTTCTTTTACCCATCGCCCCTCCCTGGAAATACGCCGTTGATAACAGTCTTCCACAGTCTTCTGTCCTGGGCATATTTTTCAACCTCCTTCCAGCTGTAACTTGTCCTCTTTATGTCTGTCAGGAGAGCCCTTCTACGTGTATTTCTTGGCCGTCCTCTTTTTCTCTTTCCTTGTGGGTTCCCTGTTAGGGCCTGCCCGATGATAGTTGATGCTGGTTTTCGGATTGTGTGACCACGCCACCCATAACGTCTCCTTATGATATCATCTCCAGCATTCCGTTGGTGTGTTTTCTCCCATAAGTCACTGTTACTGATAGTGTTTCCCCAGCGAATCTGGAGGATTCTTCTCAGACAGTTATTGATAAAGGACTGAACTTTCTTGGTGGTGGTGTTAGTTGTCCTTCATGTTTCTACTCCATACAGTAGTACAGACTTAACGTTGGAGTTAAACCGATGTTCTTGAGCTGCATACATGCTCCACTAGCCTAACCAAGCCTTGCCTTAACATTCGCATCTGTACTATATTCTTATAATTTTGCCTTATATTAGAATAATGAATTACGACAATAGTGTTTTTTACTTTCAGATGTAGCTTTTCCATTTAATTAAATGTATTTCATTTGACTCTTTTCTATAATTGTTCTAGATACAAGGTCATTTATTTGTCATATAAACATACACCTCTAACCATCACAGAAGTGTATAATATGTGGTATTCCCTGGTGCTCAAATATTGTCAAAGCACTAACATGTAATCAACATCAAGAAAATTCATTACTAATACAAACAACATTGTATATGTGTATTAGTAAATACAAACTTGTCTATTCTACAAATAAGTTATTTATCAATTATATAAGTTCACAGTACATTTACTATGTATTCAAAATATTGATAGACACATTTATTCAAACACTGCATATTTTTGCACGTATCTTTATCACATTTAATAATTGTGATTTTACTTTCAATATTAAACACAAACTTAAAAGTCAAGCTTCGCGCGACTTGAAAGTTTGCTCCTGTGGAGGATTACTTGGGGCTTCGGCCCAAATGACTAAGGGTTTAGAATAATAATAAAAAACGAATTTTAATGAGTAGCCATGTGATAGTCCCAATCAGAGCCCCAACTAATGTTATATTCGCCGCCGGTTAAGAGTCCTTAAGAACACTTATATATTACTTATTACATTATTTCAAATCTGAAATGGTACATTTAAACATGATTTTATAGCTAATGATTCACAGTAATCCGGTAATATTCAAGTAGATTTAATAGAACTATACAGACTTTGTCTTTCAAGAGAGATATCTCCTTCAGTTTTATCTCCTTGATTACGCATCTGTAATGTTGGACATGTACATTTTTCTGACAAGAGTGTCATTTGATTGGGTGGTACCAGTGGCATATCCCAGCACGTAGCATTGTTTTCTGGTTGATCTATAGTGACTGGTCTGTAGTAAGCTTGTACATTACTTCCTATTGTAGAGTAGGTCTTGTATAAGTTGGCTCTCTTCATTTCTTGCTTCATTCTGTAAATATCAGTGAATAACTGAAATTAATATTCTTATGCTATTTTGGTAAAACATATATTACAAAATTGCACCATTTAATATTTATACTCTTAATTCATCATTAAACTGCTGAAATAATCAAATATTATTTGTTACATGTCTATATAAGTTTTAGGGTTACCTGTATTTGTTTACATAAACAACTCCACTAACCACAGCAATCACTGACAAAACAACGGCAGCTCCTGCTATTCCACTGATAACGACAACTGAAATTTATGGCTATTTTTACTAATAATATTGAAACTATACATACATCTGAGACTATTTTTTAACCCAACAGTTATCCTTTGCCACTTTTAAAGAATATATATATATATATATATATATATATATATATATATTTTAATATATTATATTAGACTATATTTCTTACATTACTACTTACTAGAGGAGATATGAAACGTAGCTGGATATACTTTCTCTTCTCTCACCACTTTAGCTATGTGCGAAAATAACGATAGATGTTTATTTGTAATAGTATATATGCTTTAAAGTAAATCACGAATTTCATAATTAATAATAAGGAATTATATTCATATGCATATGTTTTATCAATTTCAAAAACAATTTCCTTACTCAGTTGAGAACAATTCCCTACATCGCCAATCCACTTGTTGTCAATGCATGTCAGATGCCATTCTTTATCATTATTGTCACAACCAATCACAGCCTCATTTCCTTCCCGTTTATACCAAGCATTATCTGGACGTTTGAACTCGGTACAGCCAGCAACTATACTCAAAGAAACAGTAAGTTAGATCAAAGGTAGAAAATATTATACTTGGATATATATATATATATACTCTTGAGGACTTGCTACGTTAAGCTTCATAGTATACACAGCACAAAGGATAACAATGGTATCCTTGGTGTTTGTTTGAAATCTGTTAGCACTTTTTATTCTGAGAAGTTATTATTCGGTATGAGAACGTTCAACGGATGACTGATGTTGTTTGGACTACATGTTGATAGATCTATTGTAGAACCAATACTAATTCCCAGCCACAAAATTGAAAGTCATAACTTTGGCGAGATATTGGAGATAGTTATGGAGAAAGTTTTCATGGTTGGCCATTTTCGGCTGACACCGTTTGTGTCCCTTCTAAAGTTAACTCATCATTCTCGATCAGTATGTATAAGGTTTGGATATAATATTGTTTCCTTGGGCTCTATAAACGTTATATTACATTTGCATATAGTTCCCAACCGAAGATGATTTACTTCCTACTCACCAATACCAATGCATCAACCTTCTTTCTCGACCAATTTTCAGCTAAGAAGGCCTTTGACTAAACTAAGCCATCAAAAAAGCAAGACCCAACAAATTTTCACACTTGAGGGTACTGGTCCAAGATCGTGTGAAAGAATGAAACGAATTTTTCAAAAAAGATATTTCTTTGTAAACATTTGGTTACCTTTCGTGACTTGCCATGACTTTTTTGTATTGGTGTGTGCGTATGTGTGTCTTCAAATAAAGAAGCATATACCAGTTGTGACCATATACATACTTGTGTATTTCATCAGAAAACTTGCATTATGTCTCACTTTCCTTGAGGTGATGTATATTTCAATGGAATTCGTTTTTGACCGATAGAGTGCAGCATGACGGTTAGTTCCGCCACATACAGTATAGTTGATACCGAGAGATTCCTCCAGAATAAAGCCATATACAGTTTTACAGCTGACTAAGTTATAATTGTGTGATGTGGCACTAAAATCTATCATGTCGAGTTGAATGGTTTGTCCCGGACTCGCTGAGATGTGCCAAGGTGACGTTCTGGATCCACATCCGTTTTTATCTAGAACTATGCTAGAAATATAGCCGTTTTTATCTGATACTGCATTCTTCTTGTTTGGACTGCATCGTGCTTGAACTGGAATAAATACATGTTCAGCTATATTTTCATACGAAAATCCATTAATGGGCAGTATTTTCTATCATTAGAATAACAGCTGAGTTTTTTTTAATAAAAACCAGTTAAGGGAATCAAAAATAGGTCTTATCATTGAAATGAAAATAATAAACAATTAATTATGTACCGTTCTGACAAGAGTATTCCACCTTCAGGTATTTCATCAATATTTTCAGACAATTTTTATTTGCAGCCTCTAGGTCTTCGTTTGTCACTTCGAAAGTGCATTCCTGACGCCCGGAGCACCACCTATCGAGTAATGGGAGTACATCATTGGTACATCCTAGAAACTCATCTTCCTCTGTAATACAACGTCCAACCTCCATCCTGCCAAATTCTGCTGACGTCACTAATATAACGGTACTCGCGGGGCAAGTTAGTTGAAGATCTTCTGATATACAGGTTTCTATCGTTTCTATAGATTATAACATAAATTAGTAAATATATATATATATATATATATATATATATATATATATATATATATATATATATATATATATATGAGAGAGAGAGTACAACGCCTATATATCGGTCACCATCGGGACCAGTGATTTGTTGCCGTAATTGAAGAGTGGCCGCAATACAAGACAACCCACATTTAGCTTCGTTGAGAAGCTTGTTATTGAAATTTGAGCCATGCCGGAATAAACATTAAGTATAACACCATTGGGCCGCTGACATGGATATGTTGGCCCGTCAGCTTTAAGAACCATTGCCACATCAAGTCGTTTATGTCAGTATTGGCCGTGTAGACACATTGTCGTTTACGGCTTGAGCTACCGTTATCCTCAAATACTTCCATAATTTCATGCTTTCTTTTCAGGATAATTTGTAACTGAGTACGACCAACACCTTACGCTTCGGCAAGTTGTCTGCTGCTTTTACCATCACTATTTTTCAACAGGTTTACTTTTTTGTTTGAGTGAAAGTTCATTTCGTTGTTTGTAGCCATTTTCAAGGATTTAGTATTTCGGATTGTATTCCGTGTCTACTAAATATCTACAATGATATGATTTCATTTCACAAATTGTGGTAGCATTTATACAGAAAGTGAACGGCAAGTTTATGTGACTACGCATGTAATTAAACAAGAGTCAATGAACACAAACAGTTTATTTTAACTGTTAGGTAGAACTATCATAAACACATGTAAAATATAGACTGTCCGCGGGCTATCTATCTATCTATCTATCTATCTATCTATCTATCTATCTATCTATCTATCTATCTATCTATCTATTTGAAATTTAAAAATAAATATCCAATAAGGGTTAATCTTACATAATTAGGCTTGATCACTCGAGAATCAATACTGAAAATTGACTTGTATTATCTTTCGCGATTAATAGGATGGGATTCGATTTAAAACTTCGATGAATCGTTTTTCAAATTTTTGAGTGGTCACGGCACTATTGACAGGCATTCACCTTTTAATGGGGAATCGTAAAATAAATAGGAATGCATAGAGCAAACCACAAATTGAAAAAAAAGTGTTTTCCTTTAAATTATATAAAAAGTCTGCAGCTTCATTAAAAGTCCTGAAAGATAGATCACTGCAAACACATGTCTTTATTATATGCATAGGTTCATAGAATTATTAAGGAATAACAGTATAAATATACCCACTCCCACAAATATATATATATATATATATATATATATATATATATATATATATATATGTCATTTCATAATTGAGCATTTTACACACACACACACACACACACACACACACATCTAGAGTTGCCTACTGCTTTTATCACTAAAATAATATTAGACAAATTTAATATATTGCTTGGATTAACTCGTCTTTAAAGAGCATGGATAATTTATAATGGATGAGCCAACGTTCGTCAATATATATATATATATATATATATATATATATATATATATATGTGTGTGTGTGTGTGTGTTGTATGCGTGTATGAATATTTGGTGTCAGCTTGAATGTGGGTGTATGTATTTGTGTGCGTGTGTTAGTGTGTGTCTGTGTGTGTATGGGCGCGTGCGCATGTTTTCTGTATTTATTCGTTTGGATTCGCACATAAGGATTAGGATTTAGAGTATTACCTGTTAAACAATATTTAAATATTCCCGCCGAAATCAGTAACCAACCAATCAGCGACGTTTCTTTGTACATGGCCTGGCGTAGCTTCATTGTTTACTTGTGGTTATCTGTCTCTCTTTACTCTATTTAAAGAACGTACGATGACAGAAATTCCAGGTTAACAAATACGGAAAGGATGGAATATTAAATAGATATTATTGTAGTAGAACACCACTACTAGAATTTGAAAAGAAATATTTACAGTTATAAAGGGGTTATCTCTTATTATGGGAACCGACAAACCGGTAGACATTACATTATTTCTCTGATTTCAATTGCTATTTATAAATTATCTACAAGTATTAAGGGTTCATTTTACCTTACGTTGTATTCTGCACCACCTACCCTCTCTCTGGGACACCTCAAGAGGGAGAATCGTTTATATTTTAGGGTATAAGGTACCTCAGTGTCTACTCCAACGATGGAAATAATCCAATATGGCAGACGCATTATGCAAACAGCGAAGAAACTAGGTCACCCTCTAGCGCGCTAGGTGACCTTTGAACTAATAGCGTTATTCTATTCACTTGGGGGCGCCACTTATATTTGCTGAAAATATTGGCGTTTAATTTAATAAACTATAATTGTATATTTGTTTATTTATCTGCATTGACTTCCGCATTTCAATGAAACTGGCAAGGTTGTATTTTTAAAAGATGCATAATATACAGTACGAAACTGTTATCAAAGAAATAACTCAATAAAGTGTTAATATTGAAGAAAAAGAGAAACGTTCAACGTACATCTTACACACCATTAAAGCTGGCTATAGAGAACTTGATATATAAGTGACTTTATTATATCAAAAACAATATATAAATATTAACCTTTAAACACACACACACACACACAACAAACAAACACACACACACACACAAATACACACACACACACACACACACATATATATATATATATACGCACACAGACACACACACACACAAACACACACACACACACACACACACACACACTAAAAATGGTAGACAAAATGTGTTTATTGCATTTTGTGTTGAAACACATGTTAAAAGAATTATACACAGGATGATAATAGAGTGTTGTAAGTAAACCAATGAAATAATCAGGACACTATAACTATTTCCATAAGTGTGTGAAGATTAGTGACTGTAGCTGTTTAGACTCTTTAACATAGATATTTATTATATTGATATTATTATTATTATTATTTCGATCATCATTAATTATCATTACAGTACGCTCTTAAAGCATTATAAGTACTCCTGACTCAGGAATAGAAACATTGCATCGCATCTCCAGCGGTGGCATTGTACACAGTTCGCGCGGTTGGTGTGTTTTATATAACAAGTTTACTTGTATATATAATTCACCTTAGTTGTTTGTGGGAATAGAATTATCTTTCCTAGGTCCAGTTATGTCCAGTCTGTAGTATGACATTCAAGGCTAACTTTAGTCTCCTTGTCATTAATAAAACCCTATATTATAATTATAGTTTGTATAGCAGACATTAGGTCTGATTTGATAATGTTAATATATAGAAGGGCAATTCTGCCATAACGGTCTGCTAAAGCGCCGATGTAATAGTGACGAGTAGGTCATAGTATTTATTGGATTTGTATGTTTATGAGGTATTTGACCCTCCAGCAAATATCACAAGGCATATTATGCTGCGGTTGAGAAAGTTCCGTTTTCTATGCGTGGATACCATATTTCCCGGTCCCTGCATTCAAGAAAAGTTGATCTAGAGCTGTATAATCCATGTACTATTTGCGTCTTTGGAGGCACGCCGTTTAGGTGTCTGGCCTGGTTATCCAGCATTTAAATGACTGTAGCAGGCACAGTACGCTCTTAAAGCATTATAAGTACTGCTGACTCAGGAATAGAAACACTGCATCGCATCTCGAGCGGTGGCATT
>JAODUP010001587.1:0-42066 GCA_025642065.1 Paralvinella palmiformis
AACATTAGATTGAGGTATTACTCAGTTTTTTAGTCATTTCTGCCATCTTGGCATCATTACTCAAGAAACTAAAAACCCTAATAATGAGTTGTATGTTTATTATGAGTGAGTGTATGACTTGAATTGAGTTGATTGGCCTTGATACTGGTTACACCAGGGATATACAGCCAATGAGTGACTCCCTAGTGAAATAAAGTCTGCAAACATAAGCATAAGGAGTGTATTATTTAGCTGTGGCACTAATCCTACCAGGGACATGTTCCTTATGAGATATATAACAATTTTAAACACTAACCTGAAGATTTAGAGTGTACTTCCACTTGAATAATTAGTTAAATCATATGCTTAAAACAATATGTAAAACAGCTTCAAATGTGTTACAGATTAATTCCAATTAAATCACACCAGCCAGATTATGGTATAGTTATGTTAGGGCAAAAACCACTGAACAAGTGAAAAGATAAACTTCAAGTCATAAAAAACTTGATTATTAGAAAACAAGTACAAAAATGTAGGTCAACATACGTCAAATCCAATTATGAGTAGACCAACACCAAATGGCCTTCTTCCATATCTCTGGGTCGGAATTTGAGATTCTTCACAGGTTAAGGTATTAGATGTTAATTTTTTTAAATTAAAACTGAATGACAGTAAATAATTTCATCACAAAACCATACTCCTGCTATTCCCAAATTAATTACCAAGGATACTGCTGCCAATCAGTGAGACCAGTTTTGCAACTGGAAGTGGCTGATCATAGGCATAACGTGAATTCAAACATTCTGTTCGCATATATTTGCTGGAAAAAAAGAGCATGGAAAGCCACATTAAATGCCATTTTAAAATATCGCTAAAATAGATTATAAAATTATCACAAGTACTAATTATATAAACCAGAATATGCTTAAGAAGTTCATCTGTCTGCAAAAACTGCATTGATGTCATTCAGAGTGTGATTTTTTATGGTTTTAAAACAGACTCACAATATAAACAAAATGATCACTGTTCACAATTATACAGACAATAACTTCTGAGGAAAAATCAGCTGTATTTGTTTACCTTAGCAACCGGGCATCAGCAGTTAGTCCAGCTATTGATATGCCAACATGGTCATCAATAGGGATTATCTTTTTTTGGTGTGCTGATAATTCTGACGGTGCTCTCTACAAATAGATGATAAATCTTATTTCTTCAACTATACATTAAGCAAGAATTTATACAATAAATATTTAATAAACATGAAGTGCTATAGCAATATGGCATTACATTTGTAACAAATATATATATGTAATCACATTTGCTTTTTAAGCTAATTGATTTTAATAATATTTCATTTTCATTTGCCAAGATATACCACAACATTTGCATATTAAAGTAACCAATTATGCTATTAAATCTATAGGCCTGAAAACTGAACTGATAGAGAGGTGTACCTGACCAACAGGTCTATATCAAGTATTACCAGCTACTGGTAATTGATGAGTGATAAACATTTGCCGGACAGTGCTACAATTCAAATAGAATACACAATATAATGGACATATTCCAAGCAGTAAGCTATGAGAGTAAGTGATACAAATGAATGCTAGTTCCAAACTAAGCTTCAGTAAATGTTAATAACACAATGATATATGTGTTAAATAATATATATTAACTATAATTATATTCTCTAATGCTAGCTTATTGATTAGATCCTGAAAACAGGAATTCTAAATGTACAGATAACTGAGATAACTGCCTAAATAGACACAAAGAAGTTGTTCCAGAAAAGTGATAACACAAGATCCCGTTTGTCTATTTCTGATTTAACCCACTGTAATGATCCATAACTGGCAGTGTTATGAAAACATACGATACATACAGGTTAATACATATTCAGCTGTTATGGGCATGCTATTTATGACAGGAATCATCTCATTTTGGGATAACAGTCTAGCTAAAAGATAATAGGTTATTTCAGAGAAACAAGACCCTGTCCCAAGGTTAAAACAACCTTACATAGAATCTTTATGTACCAACATAAATATATCTATAAATATATCTAATTATAGTAACAAAGTTGATATCATTCTAAGACTTGCATAAAGATGGAAACTATATTTGTTTAGCATTTTCAAATCACTGAACAGATTATTAGTGGTTTGTGTCACTATATTTAGAAAAGTTTATAATTCTTATATCTTCACTGATCGGTAAGCCTAATTTAATTATCTATAACAAACCTTTAATGCTACAATGAGAGCATGTGTTTTAGACTTCAGAGCAACAGTTGCTGATCCCTGTTTCACGGCTTCCATAGCATACTCAATCTGGTGGATACGGCCCTTAAAACCACATACACATTATTGATAATTTTGTCAAAATAACATACCTGTTCTGTAAATTACTGTATTATCAAAATAATTAATGGAAGTTGCTATTATAAGTACTGCTTTCTGACATCACTCCCAATGTGTTCTGGTCATGTCATTATAAATTATACACACGTTTACAAACCACACTTAATAACTCATGTTCAACTAAATAAATCTATGGTTTTATATCAATTTTAATTATTAAAAAAGTAATACCATTTAATAAAAATCAGTTAAAATACTTTAAAAAGTTACATTTAGAAAACAGTAAACAAGCATAGCCTACCTGAGGGCTCCAGATTGTGACATCATTATCATATTGGTTACGAAACTGAAAAGAAACTTCAGTTTATTAAAATATGGCAATGAAGAGCACTGGAAATAAAACCAGGTACACAGAGAGAACTACTAGTATAACTATTAATCTTGGTTTTAGCCTCTTGTTCATCAGCCACCAGTTTCTAAGCCATGTACTATAATGTTTTATAATTTAAATAATGTGTTGGTGTATCCATAAATAATACTGAGCACTAGGAGATTCTTAAAGATGCAATAAGACTTTTCACTAGATTTTGCTTCATGTGACATGACTGCGTGAATAGATACAAGTTACTGTAGATAGAAAGGAACAATCACCAATTTTACATTAAAAAAAATCCCATGAAGCTGATAGGTATAACACTGTGTACGATTTGTCATACAGTAATGAAATATAAATCAGAGAACACAACAAAATAGGGCCCTAACATTAAAATGACCATCAGAAAAGCAGGATATTCTTGTAATTTGGTATCTACAAAATATACATTTGTATTAATATTTATAATTTACAGATAAACATATACATAATGGTTAAAAATAAAGTTGGTATCACAAAATGTTGTTTGTTGGTAGGTTAGTTTGTTTAGCCTTGATACTATTCACACCTGTGACAAATAGGGTGACTCATCAGGGAAATATCTAAACCGGAAATGAATCCTCTAGCCACTGTACTATCAGAGATTTTCTCTGTATAAATGTTATAACTTCAGTCACTAGCAAATGGATTTCCAACTTATTTCACAATACTTTTCCATTTTTAAGAGATACAAAATAAAATTGGGTGTTTCCAATGAAAAACCCATGTAGTTCCTACATTTGTTTACAAACGAATTGATTACGGATAGAAAATGCATCTAAAATAAGTTAAAACAATTAATTCCAGAAATGTGTTTTCTAATGTTTTTCATATTAAATGTGAGTAGGAAAAAGCCACCTCTTTGTCAGTCAATATCATGCTGTGACCTAACAAAAAGCAAAGTTGTCATTGTCAATAGTTATGATGGAGATATTCATGTTCCAATTTGTCAACTAAAAATATACCATTCAGAAAATGAAACATGTTAATTGTCTATTCTTGATTACATAAGAACAGTGTGACTTCTAACATTATTAGAAAACCAGAGAAATGGACCAAACCATACGGAAGTACATTTTATCCAGTCGTATACATTACCAGATAGACTAGCAAATGCCTATTTCAGCAATTTAATAGACATTTAAAGCACACAGGAAATACTAAAATAATTACCACTGAATGTTTTTAAAATTAATTGTGAAATCATAGAAAGGTACATAATTAAACAAGAATAATACTTAGAACTTGACAGCAATGGATTATATAGATTATGTTGAATATAATTGGTTGAAAGCAGTCCATTTACAGCATTAATTATTACTTTCATTACTGAGTAACTAAAAACAGGATAATAAAATGTTTGTATTATACAGTGATTACACCATAATTTTCTTCTGGCTTAACTTCATCTCTTGCACAGGTTTATTTAATAAAAATGTGTTGTGTAAATGTGTAATATACTTAAATTAATCGATAAAAGATAATAAATACATTTTTAATGTGCTCATTGATGAAATCTAGCTGGCTATAAAACAACGCAAGCATTTTACAAATGATATTCTACTGATGTATTATTTAGAGTTATTTTCTCTTGTCTGAAATATACATATTTGGTTTATATTAAAAGGAACAATCAGGTTTCATAACAGCCTCTGTTACTATCAGTATCATTATGTACACATGCCGGTTTATGGTGTCATTTCTGAGCAAGCAACCTGCATTCATTTATCACTTTTTTAGCTTAACTTATTATTCCCCTCTGAATCATTGGTCTTATGTATCCAATTAATATTGCATGAATTATACACTTGTATTTGACTGTGAATAAAAGATATTGTTAAAATAATATTATGAATGTTCTGATATCCATTCATCAGTGATTAGCTATTTTACTGGCTTTTAACAGTATTAGCTCAGCACAGTCTGCTAGTAATTTGTTACCCCTTTCCCATAGTTCTTCTGGTTCTTGCTAGATGGTTAGTGTAGGCTAGGAAAGGTCACTATCATTAAGATAGACATACTTATATAGACAATTGTAATATGAATGTGGCACAAGCTATTCAAAGTGAAAAACATTCATATTTGAAAGTATTACTTAAACTTAAAGGGACAGTCCACCCTCAGAAAATATTTAAAAAATATGTAATGCTTAGAACAGTAACCAAAAATTCAACAAAATGTACCTGATATCATAGATACAGGGAAATAATCCAAATTACCAAAGGGCTGCTATAGATTACAGCTGCACTGGAAGCCAGATTCGAAGGTGGGAAGGAGAAAAGTCAAGTGGTCTGATGTCACCTGGGCCAGGAGGACACAGAGTTTACATAGACACCAGTTAGTGTTTCCAGTTCTCCTCACACTTTCTTTGATGATTCCCCTTTTTTCATCTTGTAATGGTTCTTCTGGATCAAACTGATATGGTTGTATATCAATCATGGCGTAATTTTAACAAGATTATTGAATTTTGTTCTGGATTTATTCATGACTAACACTTCATGTCATCAGGATTAAGGAGCTATTAGTGGTAATACATACTGGCCCATAAGTTTGGGTGCTTTCCCAATTCTAGCTATATTTGATTTTTAAACAAGGTTAGCTGTAACATTAAAATGTGTAAATGGGATGTATATTACTATATATATATATATATATATATATTAATAGGAAAGAATTCAAGATGGAGAGGTACTCCTGATTATCATTAGAGATGATTAGATTAGTCTACTACATTTGCTATTAGACTACATCATGACATGAGTCAATCAGTTGAATCAGGATGACGTATTTATTTTAATATAAAAATCCCCATACAACCTCTATCATCTAATGATCTATGTTAGATAAACACGCTGAGAGAATAAATGCTACAACTTATATTAATCCATTAAGTAATTATTAAAGTTTTTAACAGGCGAAATTTCATTAATTTGTTCTTAGAGTTATGCCAGGTTTACATTTATGATTTAACTTGAGTCTAGATGATCAATTTGATCTAAACCGGTTGAGCGATAAAATGGAACATACATGATGTTGATAAATAAACTAATAATAACACTTAAACTTGGCAGTATCTTATCGAACATTCAGAAGAGAAATGCTACCAGTATCCTGTTATAGCATGTCAAATATGAGAGCAATAAAAAAGTCAAGAAATGGCACAACGTAACAGAAAACTTGCTAACTCACCATCGCGTTAATTCATGCACTTTCATAAAACTGTAAACATCTCCACTAGGTGGCAGCACTTCACATGTACTATCAGAATGTCAACGCAAACGATTTTACAGTTGTACTAGATTATTTTTTACACCGCATACACATAATTTTACACTCACAATAGCTCTGCTCCCTCTTATTCATGGCACACTGACACAGACTAACAGAGATGCATCGCCAGCTGAACGCTACAACATTATTATAACGATTATAGACATACACGAACATTTGTTCAACATGGGACAACAAAACACGAAAACAAATCCTTGTCCAAGTTGTCAGTGGCATATAAATGATACAGAGTATTCATTTTATGTTTACCATCCACCATCAACCTTTTCCAGGATTTAATGATGGAGTTTTTGCTCGTGATTTGAAGTATATGTATTACGAATGCTATGTTTGATGTGCACGAACATCTAAAAAAAGACGCGTGCAATATTATTGTATTCCTGCCGCCTGGCGATCAAACCGTGAAATATAAATTATGTCGGGTCGGGTGTCAAAAGTGGGTTGGTCGCTGATGGGAAACAAGAAATTTTGTTTATGAACAGCCAGAAACCAATGAGCTGCTAGCGACAGAGATCAGGCAAGAGTCATCACCAAACGAACAACTGTCTCCAGATAATAGACAGCATCCAGAAGTCAATGAACTGTTCGCACCAGGCATAATCAAAGAAACAATTCAGTTATAATCTGCCATACAAGGAGCACAGCATACTTTAGAAAGGTTACCTATCCAGGGTGCCAGACTTACACTCCAGAAAAAGATGCTCTTTATGCTCAGTTGGCCTTAACAACTAAGAAGAAAAAAAATCCAGTAGGGAAAAAGAGAAAACTGAATTTCATTGAACAGATAGTAAATGAGACAGTAAAAAGAAGAAAAAAATGAACTTCAGTCCTAGCACTAGCAAGAGATAGGATTCAGAGCCTGACACAAATTCTGACTTTGATAAAGCAACTAGGGTAGATGATTCTGTTAATGATTTCAACGTTTCCGACCTTTCTATTGGCGACTATGTCATTGTCTAATTCACTATGAAAAAGCAGGTTGTCCACTATGTTGGCAAAGCGATGGGTCATTCCGGTGAGGAGTTTGAGGTAAAGTTCATGTGTTGCAGCAAGAAGTCTTCCCACAAATTTCTTTTCCCAGATGATGATGATGACATTTGTGATGTTCCACCAAACTATATTGTCAAACGTTTACTCAAACCTGCCCTCTCAAGTAGTACAACAAGAGCAAGAAACATGTATGTTTTTCCACATGACATGTCCAAAACAATGCCAGTTATCTATTGTTATTTAAGATATTGATTTAGAATGTTCATGTTACGTTATGTTCAATAAATAAGATTTTTGTGCGATTTATTTATTGATATTGCTATCATTGCTAGATTAATTAACTCCATTGGTTATACATCCAATAAATAGACTTAACCTACCTAACACTCTGCTAAATATAAATAAACATCACTTAGTCGAAAAGGCTGGACTTGAACAAAAGTCTAGGGTGTTCCCTAATGAACCCATCATCCCTCAAACATTGAATCTCTGATTGGATATTGTCAATCATTGTGTATGCCTCAAAGATTTAGTAATTACAATATTTTGACACTTTTCTCTAGGCTGAAAGACATTCTTGTTTGAAAAACATTTGGTGAGGTTTATGAACACGTGACCACTTGCTTGATGCTAAGGTTAATCCACATGTTTTTCTATAGTTTAATGAAAGTCATTGGAATTAGGATAGCGACATCAAGACTACGGCTCAATATCTGAAAAGTAGTCTGCAGAGTTTTAGAGTTATTATTGGCTGCACAGTATTGAATAATAGTTTAATAGTTCGGATTATTTAAAAGGTTTGTCAGCTAAACTACAAAGAAGAGATACTGACGTCTTTGAGGCATCTACAATGATTGACAATATCAAATCAGAGATTCAATGTTTGAGGGATGACATGCGTGTAGAATTCCAGAGATGGTATGACGAAGCAAAGCAGCTGGCTCCATATATAGGTACTAAAGACGAAATGCCAAGGGTTCCAAGGGTTCAATGTAATAGGTCGAATGTACCTGCTGACACACCTTTTTTACAAAAGATCAATTGGCATTCCTTTTATTGATATCTTACTGCAACAGTTGCAGAACCGTTTCTCTGCAGACAACTGCTGACCAGTGAGTGCTTTGCTGAATCTGATACCATCTTTAATCGTCGAACTAGGGCTGCTTCCCTCAAAGCGATTTGAAACATGGCATGACGATCTGCTAACTTTAATAAGGTATCCAGATGGTTCAATGTGTGGTCCACGGCACTGCCAGTACAAACCAGGTTGACAGTATCAACCGGGTGTAGACTTGGGTAGGAAGAAACACAGTGCCAACAAAGGTACAGTTTCCAGTGGTAATGGTTTCAACAGCAATAAGTCCTGCTCCCGCTGTGGTGGAAATCACCATGACAAATTCAAATGAAAGGTGTCACTGGTATACCAAGACCGGACACATTGCTCAGATGTGCCGAACAAAACAGAAATCAAGGCACAGCAGTGAAACACTGAACGGGATCATCTGAAGACACCAGAAGAAGTGTTGCAGAGGTTGGATAAGCACAACATGAAATTGAACAAGACAAAATGCCAGTTCTTGAAGTCAGAAGTGACGTATCTGGGACACACACTCAGTGTGAATGGAATCCAACCAATCCAGAACAAGGTAGAAGCCACCAGGAAGGCGCCGGCTGCAGCTAACCTAACGGAACTTCAAAGTCTCCTGGGTGCCGTGCAGTACTACGCCAAGTTTGTCCCAAACCTGTCCACAATCATGCACCCTCTACACGACCGACTGAAGGCATCCGGGAATTGTGAAATTGAAGAAATGGTGCGAAGCTGTTCCGAATGTTCACGGCAGAGCTGCAAAAACTGTTTGCTGTGAACGGACTGCCTGAATCGGTGATTTCGGACAACGGACCTAAGTTCACATCAGAGTTTGAGACATTCTTGAAGTAAAACGGTATGAAACATGTGTTGTGTCCCCCCTACCATCCGGCATCAAATGGGTTGGCAGAGGAATTCAAAAACATGCTGGCAAAGGCAGATCCTCGAATTTCCCGGCAACATCGGGTTTCTGATACAATACAGAAACACACCACACAGCATCACAGGCCGTACTCCTGCTGAACTGTTTCTGACGAGGGCTCCCCGAACAGGGTTAACCTTGCTGAAGCCGAGCCTGAAAACCAAGATTCATGACAGACAGCAGAAAGAAAAACAACATCATGATGGTTCATGACCCGGACATCTCTCATATTTTGATATGTACCAACCTGTGAGAATCAGGAACATGAGGGAGGCAGGGAAACGTGGATTCCTGGAACTGTGACCAAAATACTAGGACCACTCGCGTACATAGTGAGGCTTCCAGGAAACAATAGACGTGTGGTTCACGTGGACCACATGATTCCACGAGATGTCATGCTGTCTGGAAATCCAGTTCCTTCGCCTCATTCCTCCAATAGCAGGGAGCTTCTCCCTGCAAACGCTGCTGGATAAACCATCTGTTCCAGTCCAACCGACCAGACCATCTGCAGTGGTTCAAACTCCTGTCAGACGCAGTCAACCACAAGGGAACACCCCCATGGTTGCTCAAAGCCCTACAACGCAAGATACACCAAGCCGTGTTCCGAAGCTTGTCATAAAACTGGACTTGTAATTGTTGCAGTGCTGATTCGAACATTACCTGGTATTAGTAAATAGTTATTCTTATTATATAGTTTTCACACTAGAGATTAGTGGTGAATCTACATTGGGACTTATTGGTATTCAGCAAGTTTCCACATTATTATGCTTCTTGGACTGCAGTGGTGATTAACTTGGTTAAGTTCTTTTAAGGTTGGGAAAGTGTTATGAGGATTTGATGTGTTCAGGTTACACATGAAACCAGCAGAAGAGGATGGACACATCTTAGAGACTATATGGACAAACCTTTGGTGTCCCTGGCAACAAAAGTTATGTTCACTTATTTCGATTTGATGAATGCCTCAAAATATTTTTGTGCCAATTATCATACTTCTGCTGCAATTATAACCTACTTAGACAAATAAACGAAATTTTTATAGCCTTGAAACTCAAAATTGACAGACATCCACCAACATCATTTTTGTCATCTTATGAATGATTTATTCCACATGGTTATCCGCTATTAAGAAACAACGGCGTTACAAAATTAATTTGTTTAGGCTTTGACCTCCTGCCTAAAATGGACAAATTGAATCATGGACGTGATCATCAATATCCTAAATTACTAAAGACAAATCTGGCAGAATGAATTAGTGTTCAGAATAGATGGTAGTTATTGGCGACATGGGATTATTGCCTGGGTCAGTCTTGTTCCCACTTCATATAAATTATATTTCATCTGTTTTTGTTTGCTACAGAGCCAAAATATGTTTGGTAGTGATACCCATTAGGTCTACGTGCAGGCTAGATTATAATCAACTCCTGTGTTGTCTTTTGCATCAAATCATATCTCTTTAATTCATCTGAACACATACCCATCACATGTTACACTTCACTCTACTATGTCTCATATAGACTAATACTGATGTTCCAGCCATCTAATGTGTCCACTTTCATCTTAAAGGATTTAGACTCGTCTGAAAATATTTTCATTTTAGGTCTTGGGATGGAATTTCGTCATCAAGACCGATATCTTTAATCCGCTTAATGTGCAGAAGTAAAAGCTATCTAGGTCTGAAATTAATCCCATTTTGAATGTGTGACCTTTTAACTACCCAATGAACAATAATGGCTTAATCAAGTTATTTGTTTAAATGAATAATTTGTAATATTTATGTACTGAACAATATGATCCATAAAATACTTTTATGTTACCAGTGTGACTGTTATTGACTTTAAAAGAAATGTTGTTGATTATGATACTACTTAAATTATTATTGTAATAACTGTGGTAATTTTCAAATATTTGTACTTGTTAGGTTACAAGTGTTTATTTCTTTCAATCTTAACTGATCACACCCACACACACACTTTAATAAAATAAATAATTTTCCTTCAACAGTATCGTTGAGTTAAAGACTCATTCATCTGTTTATGTGGTATAATACTTGTTTCAGATATGGTTTGTATCTAGTAATAGTACCAAATGCTTGCAATATTTTTCAGATGATATAAACATTGTTTTATGTCTGTACCAATGCCTTATCATACAATCACACAAAAACTACCAACATCTTATAATACGTTTCATTCAGACTGTCTACACAGTAGACAAAATATATGCAAGAAATGGATACAACATATGTCAAGTATACACTCCAATATCTACAACACAAACTATTCTCAGTTTACATTAACAGCTATAGTATTACTGTTCAGAAACACTCTATACAGTTTTGTTGTAATGCCTATCCATTAATCATCACCGAGAAAAATTCGTACACTCAAATATGGCCATCGTGACCATTGTTTTACTTGATATAAATGTCATACATTTTTACACGTTATTAAACAGACTCGTTCATGCAATATGACTTAAATGTACTTTGAACAGAAGCAACTCACTAGTGAATCATAATTTGTTTTCAGTTAGCTGACAGTGTGAAACAGAAACAAAACTACTTATTTATTTCACTGCAGAACCAACACAGAAAATAATACTTCAGGTGTTATCCTGGGTAATATTGATAGGGAGAGACAACAGATTGCTATGGAAATGTGCTTATTATACTCATTGTCAATACTAACATGGAAATATTTTGTTAGAATTTTCCATTGCACTAATAACATTTATGTAGCAATAATTTATTTCTGTGTATGACAATTATCCAAATGTTCTGTAAGCACATGATAAGCTGCAAGACAATATGTCTGAGACATCAGCATGTTTATTAAATAATATGTAACAAACTTAATGGTACTGGTAGCTGTTTTCTATAAAAAAAACTTGTTCACATAAAGCAGAAATGAAAAACTTGCACTGGAACAATTTTCTTAAAATAAAACTTGGCAACTGTTTGTCAAAAGACTGCAGTACAGTTACCTAAAGAAGCCAACATTTGCTAGGCAGTTTTTTTGCCCTAAAAAAAATAATGATTACATAATTGCTACCAGTGTTCAGTCTTGATGTAACATATATTGATAATTATTATTATATAATCTTTTCATTTTTACTTTGCCATTTTCAAAGAGATAAATCTTATCACACACAAGACATGCAAATTAGTTTAAAACTGCAGATTTCAATAGTCACACAATTACATTAACAGTGCTAAAACTAAATAACTAGTTCTGAGAATTCCCATACTGAATAGTTTTTATGCTCAAAAGTTTAAAAAGGCAGAAAAGTATAGTTAGTTAATGGTTTCTTAGTTACTAATGCTGGATCTGGACTGTAAAGAAAGCCTGCAACATTTCAGTAACAATAACACACTGAGAAAAAAATCAACCTATGATATGCTATCAATAGTGATTCATCAGACAAGTGGTGGATATAAAACATACAAATAACAAATTCTCACAGCAGCATTAATCTGTGTCGCAATTGAGTGGGAGCAGCTCAGTCATACTTTTGATGGCATTTAAATTGTTATATGGCTTTTCTGAATGAAGTACACCAAATAATTACTTAATACTTGAACAAAGTGATGTATCAATGGTGTAACTGAACACTGAGTGTGAGTCATAATTGAATATGATACAGCTGATCATACGACAAATATCCTATTTGTACAAGAAATGGCAAGAATACAATCTGATAATTCAGGAGTTATTTATATAGATATGTACTGTACAAAACATGCTCTAGGGGTACACCATTTGTCTATGTGTAAAATATATTTGGTAAATATCTAAGATAACCAGCATAAGATATTTTTGTTGTAACTATTATCAATCTGTTGATCATCTGACTGAACAATACAGCAAATGTTTTGCTCAGCAGGAATTAAAATGAGTGCATCAAGTAAACAATTGTACAATCATTAAATGAACACTAATGAAAGGCTTTTGTGGTGCTGACTCACAAAAAAGAACCAAACATTTCAACACAATAGCGTGAAAGCAACCATGGTATTAAAAATAACAGGAAAATGCAAGGAAAAAATAAATACGAGCATCCAGTAGACAAGCAATAAAGTGATGTTAGATAATATCAATACATCTCCGAAATCTGTATTGTTTATTCAAAAGCCTGCAGCAGGCTAGTAGGAACATCATTGACTGAATCTGATTGGCTAGAAGCAACTGGGTCAAGGTTGCCTACTATGATGCTAACCTGGTCTGAGTTACTTGTCCCGATGTTCTGAGTTTGCAAAGATTTGAGAAAATGTTGATTTATAATAATTGAGCCAGGTGCCATTATGGATGACTGTAGAGTGCTATTATCAACAAGCAGCTGAGGATCCTGGCTGGTGCTCAACAAAGTGTTAGAATCTGTCAATCCTGTGACATCACACACTACCCGATGGTCTGCCAAAATGGGTGGAGTCTGATCTTTGCCTTCTGTGTCTTCATTTTCTGATGGCTGTATGTCAGATGGCAAACACACATCATCTGGGCACATGTAGGATAATTCATCGAAATTCTGTTTGCCACATTCACTGTTTTCTAATTTGGACTCACTGGATGGGAACAACTGGCAGGTTGCAGGTAGGACACAACCTGTACATGCAATGTTACAGTTGACTGAATCGGATCTGATACTGGTTGAAGCATTGCCATCTGAACTACATATTGAGACACCATTCAGTAATACTGGGACTGTTTTCAAATCGATCATTGTTATCTTCGGTATATCAGTTACGGATTCTCCTCCTGGACAGTTCACTGCCATAATTTCCGATCCCAAAAGAGCTGTAGTTGCTTCAGATGAAGCTGTATTTAGTACGCTAGGCAGAGAAACAGAAGTCAAGTCCAGCGAAGTAGCCAAGCTGTTCCCTTCATCGACCCTTCCAGTTTTCACGGACAATGAAGCTTCCCCATCGATGGACTCTCCCACCTTCAAACCAACCGGCTGTAGAACCACTGCCATACTGGTAGCTAACAATTAAATAAGGATACAGACTGGAATTGGCACACACAACAAATGTCAGTAAAAACAAATCTTCATTTTGTATATTTTAAATGGTTCACCAAAATACTTTTTTGTTGCAGGAAATGGTCACTGTTAATTAGTTACCTTGATGAACATCTCCAGTATCATCATTGTCTTGTTCGTGTTGTCCAGGTGACAGTATAATATATACAGGCTGAGTGTTCAAGAATTGGTCAGACTGAAATAGAAACAAACAATGAAGACTGATAACATGTATTCATAACCTTCTCCCTGAATTAAAGTGACTGCGTACATATACAAGATGATGAGCAGGAAAAGTACAGTATAAAAACCTATACTTGATATTCTGAGACAATGCCACACCATATATATATATATATATATATATATATATATATATATATATATATAAAAAAAACATACATATCCTAAAACAAAAACGTTCAAAAGTATTATCATTCATATGGACAAGAATCATGATAGTTGTGTTTTTGTTTTAAACTTGAACCAATTGTTCATTTAATTTATGCTTAATACACAGTAAACCCAGTAACAACAAATACAAACGTGTAATTATTTCATACCTTACTAATATCCCTCAAATCAGACACTAGTTCTATGATATCAAAAACTAATTCAGATTTTGGTCATGTGAAATAGGGCCAAACTCATCCCCACCCCCTGAAAAGTTTACATGTCATTTCTTTAATTCGGTTTATACAAGAGTTGGATCATCTCAAATCCCACTGATAGATGAGGCCAACTTATACTCTTATGTCATAGAGTATTATACTTTGCACTTGCAATTATTTTTAATGATGTTCACAACAACATAACCTACATTAAGCATTACTGGCTGCAGCTGATTTTTCACATTCAATAGTTTGAACACCTTGATGTTGTTCTCTGCTGATGAATTTCTTGCCCCTTCATCATTACCATCAGAATTCTGGCAGTTGTTTAACTCGCAGCAACAAGGCTAATGGCAAAGGACAATTGTTAGACATTAAGTAAAATGATTCAATAAATGAATCACACACACACACACCCATCCACACACCACAGGTTGGGCACCAAAATTAATAATGACAAACTAATACTAGAATTATTGGTAAATAGGCATACAGAATTTTAATTCGATGAAAATGTAACAGTATTCAAATTAGTACAATTCACAATGGATAAAAATACATTTTAGCAACAAAGAACTCCCAACATGGAGTAGACATTAGGCACATTCCATACATCGTGGTTGTATCTACGGATATGTACATATTAACTCATAGTCATAGTGTATATTATGTATGTAAAGTATATTTTAGCACAACTATTGCAAATGAGATGCATGTATTCCTGAACATGAAATGTGCAGACCCACCTATACTACACATACATGACAATACACAAAAAATATCTCAACAATCAAATCAAAATATATATATATATATATATATATATATATATAATATATATAATAGCCGAAATGGCAGTTTTTTTACGTGGCTGGCAACCTCAAATGAGGGAAGCGTGTATGGTCTGTAATTTATAGCTCCCCCACAGAGAATAATTCTAAATAAATTTTGAATTTAGAATATATGGCATGTTTGGTGGAGAAAACCTTGCCAGTTGCCTGGCTAGATGGAAAACTCCTCCGGCTATAGTGCCATCGCTGAGGCGCGAACCTGTGACCTTCCACACAGAATGACAATAGCCATAGGTAAACTCGCACTCTACCCATGTGACCCCCATTTTATATATATATATATATATATATATATAATGGGGGTTAGAAAATTTAGTCCTTCAGCAAATAGGAAATCAATTGTTTAAATAATATTAATTAAATATGAATATAAAATGATCGTAAGGTTGTCAGGTTTTAGAATCAAGAGAATATTTTTGCTTGCATCACCCAAGATAACTTCAGCTGGCTCTGTCAAGTAATTAAGCTCAGCTCAAAACCACTTCTCTTCCAGAGCTTGGAGTTATTAGTTATAAGATGACTCCCTGTAGCATGTTGCACATGCTCTCATAAGCTATAAGAACAGATGGGCTGTTCTTCTAGAAAAGGACAAGGAATCCTTCAAAGACTGGAAATGCATTGTTGAAGAATTCCAGCATTACTTTGATTATATCATTCTCACTACCAGTAGGCACTGTAGCTGAAATGTGGATTCTTCTGAACTTTTCCAAGATCTCTGAACAACCAACAAATGACATTTTATTGGTCAAATACACTATGACACTTCATAACTTCAAACAGAAGGTAAAAACTAAGGTTTTTATTTCAGCTTATCTCATGTGAAGATGCCATGTATTCTTCTGAGATTTAACAAAAATTTTCTTTAATAGTGTGTGACATGCAATAACCAATCACTTTCACAATGTTACTGAATAGTCCATTTTCCTTCCTAACTACTGTATAATTTTAATAACAGCAAGACTGTGTGATCAGTTATTTTTAAATCAGTCTAAATAAATATTATTTAGATTCAGCGGCCAATAAGTGATGATTGATGTTTTACGGCCACTTTTGTGCACAAGGTAGGCTAAATGGGCCGAGCGACCTCCAAAGGTAATGAGACGAAATGAAAGAACGAAACAACTTTCAGATATGCCCATGTCGGGATTCGAACACGGGTGGTAGTGATCTGTGGTCCAACACGCTACCACTAGACCACGAAGGTGAGCGGCCAATAAGTAAATGAACAGTAATTTATTTACTCATTAATATGAAAAATACTGCCATAGAACAAAAGGTTATACCCCTCAGTTTTTTAATTACCATAACATTCCATGTATAACACACTTTTTCACTGTTTTCCATAGATTTTTGTGGGTATG
Organism: Paralvinella palmiformis; assembly: GCA_025642065.1. Lineage (NCBI taxonomy): Eukaryota > Metazoa > Annelida > Polychaeta > Terebellida > Alvinellidae > Paralvinella > Paralvinella palmiformis. The sequence continues at coordinate 16,881 of JAODUP010001587.1, forward strand.
CGTTATACACCATAACTAAATGTGTCCATTTATTTAAGAATTATTTTTGACAGACTGATATATTTTATTGCTATGGCCACTGTTTTTGAATACTTGTTTTACAAAGCCACCGATCACAGCTGAAACCTGTCACTGGTAATTAAAATTGACTTTTATTCTTTTTATTATTATTTTCGCACCGACCCGTCTCAACACCGTGCGGAAGCAGATTAGGCTACCACGTGGCCTAATCTAAGATGGTGATAGGTCAGTTATTTCAGTTATTTCTACAGAAAATTGGTCTTCAAGCCTAGAAATCTTGTAAATTTAAACTAATTATAACTCCCCCTCACTAAGAAACACATAAATAGTTTGAATGTTGCAGAGATTTAGTTAAAATTGCCATCGAAATAATATCACTGTGATAAGGCTAGTGCTGATAAAAGAACATGTGCATTGCTATTGATAATACTGTAAATTTAATTGAACTCTGTTCATGGTTATTATAATATATTACATAATTTCCTTGTGTCTAATTATGATCTTTTATCACATTTAATTACCAAATGATCAAAAGGATCATTAAACAAGGTGTGAACATAAATAAACTACTGTAAAAACTCGCCAAACTTCTCGACTCATACGTGTGGCATATTTTCTTGATTAGTGAAATAATATATGTCTCAGAATTGAGACAAGTTTGTTTATTAATTATAACATCAATGCAATTATGAATGGAAATCAAAGGTTGTGACAAACAGCTTTTTATCTTTTTGTGGACCTTAGCAAAATCTGTATCAGGCCATCATACGCAGAAGGTGTATGTAATTACAGGAAACAAAATAGTGTGCAAGTCCAGCAGCATATTTTCCCGTTTTCTCTTGCGTGTTATACACCAAAACTAACATTTCTAGTCAACAACGGGTGCATGTTATACACAAGTGTTCGTTATACATGGAAGATTAAGGTATTAGGGAAATTACATCTTGTATAAAACACAGTTAAAGTTAGTTAACAATTTCCAATATTTCAATGGTTAGCTGAGTGTTTACAGCATGACTTATCCACATTAGACAATAATGTCGTCTAAACCAACTAAGATCCCTTGGCCCAAACTGGCTCCATTGATTTGCCAACTTCAATGAACCATTGATGATAACATTTATTGTACTGCAAGGATGTTTCAAATACTTTGTGTCTGTAATCAAACCCAGTAATCTGGTGATAAGTAATAATCAGGATATGCACAAAATTTATACATGTGTTATCCTCTGCTCTTGGTTTTTCAAGTAGTCTTTAACTATTTTAACTCACCATGTGCCTTTTCATGTACAGCATAATAATAATAATAATAATAATGTAAATATAATAAAACATCCTTACTCACAGAAGCAATTAAAACTTGCTGTACAGTGATAGCCTAAATAAGTTGGACGTAAAAATCCATTCAGATATTTGAACATTGAATGTTACTTATCAGTAAAAGCAACCTTGAATAGGTGAGATTTTAGAACAGATTTAAACTTTTCAAGAGACACTAATAATTGTACTTCATTGACATATTTAGAACAGAATATACTAAGAAATTTCAAATAGTAATCACTTGATAATGTTTATCATAGTGATTACTAATACTAGTCATAACCTACTTGTAAGTTAAATGTTTTATAAATTGATCTGTCTGTCAAAGTTAGTCTCACCAAAAGCTTTATGTCAGAATCTAAGCTGACACTATATTATTCAAGTTGTTGTATTCTATATAATCAGATTTATACATTGAATCATATTCATACTCAGGCTTGTATGTTATTAAAAACTAGATGCTGACAAATGGAACTTTATCTAAACAGGAGTTTAGAAATATTTATAATTTCTGTGGTTCAATCAATTATGTACCAAATTACTACATTGTTACTGTGATGACAACCAGTAACACTGACAGGTTAAGTCGACTAAGCCAACATTCTTGGTACTCCAAAATGATGCATGTAATCAATATTGTTAGAATACCTATAAATTAGAAGGGCTTGTAAACCAGAAGAGCAAATTTACTGGAGTTTTAAGAAAGCTAGTTTCTTAACACACACACACACACACACACACACTTTAAAGGTGTACATCTGTCACATGTACACCCATAAAATTCACACATAAATTCATATATACATAAATAAATATACATACTTGTTTTTGTTCATGACGTTTCTTGATGTGGGTTTTTAGACTGTATGGTGTAGTAAAGGTCTTTGAACAGCTATTACAACCATATGGACGCTCACCTTAAACAAAACAAATACTTTATGGTGTGTACATGAACAATAGAATATCAGTTTACTGTATTTATATAACCTATCAATGCCATTATATAAATATAAAATATTATTAAATATCATGTATGCAACATATTACAACAAAGCTTGTTACGTGATGTTTGATAATCAGAATTTAATCAAATTATATTCTTATTTGTACTGACAAAGCATGTTGTGTACTAATGAGCAGATTTATTAAACATCTTGTTTGAACTGTTACTGTAAATTAAATAAGTATACTTGAAATACATTTTATCATGAAAATGTTTATATTTGGAAGCCAACGTATTGAGCAGTATACCAATCAGTCGGTCTGGACTACCTTTATTTTCCTGTTTTAAACCTCCCAGGCCCCTTTCTGCAGACAGTGTGGACCATCCTTCCAACACAAGCTTAGCCATGGTGTGCCAGAGCTCCATCAGCCCTGACTGGAAATGCATCTATTAGTAGACGATCACAGCCATATTTAGCATGTCACTGGTATAGCACAGTGGAGAGAGAAGTTAGCAGGTCTTCTGGCCACTGAGCCAACACAGAAAATCGTGTATGCTTACCCTACCAAATCTCAATGGCTCAGTGCCACCAAGAGGCAGTTGCACAGGCTGCAGAAATAGATTCACAAGCTACCAAATACTGTGGCAACATAGAATAGTATGCCATGAAAGCAGGTTAGAAGTACAGATAGACACCATTCTCTTTGATTGAAGTCGACGAACCCAAGGAAAAGAACAGGATGCAGATAGCAGCAGCTCTTTGAACAGAGTAAGAAAGATCAAAATACACTATGGGCAATCCATTATAGTTAGGAAAAACTTCTTATGAAAACCAAGATACAAGTGCTGTGCACCACCATAACCAGATTATCATATGAAAAAATAAATGTGCTCTTTGTGCACCTGGAAGAAAGGATACAATAGCAGATAGGAGACAAAACACTAAGTTGCCCTGGGCAACAAAAACTAGGAACTAGATTTGGAAACAGTACTTTGCTAGGCCAGATCCTGCCTCCCAACAATTTATTTTAAAAAAAAAGGTATTCTGAGCAAACAAAACAATACAAAAGGTATACCAAAAAGCCATTTTTTTTGTATTTTAATAAAAACGTAGGCAGGTTATTCCATATAGTAAGGGTCTTCAGACCTGGCCGAAGTAAAGATTGTCTGTCAAGTTTCTTCAGTGCAGCTTGGTGCACAGACAGTTTTTTGGCTTGTGAGGTTGTGGCTGCAGTGCACAGACTATTTGTCAGATATGAGTGTTCAAGTCACCGTACTTTCCAAATCAAGATTACCAAAAGCAAGATGTTTGCTAATTTTTGGGTTTACTTGACCAGCTGCCTTATTTACTACCCACCCTATCTAGGTCTCTTGCTGTTCTTGTCTCGTAAAACAATACCAGCAGGCAACTTGTCTGTGTTCCTGCTGGAAGAAGACTCCATTAAATCTATGCACTCCATTTTTGGTGAAGGGGCCCAAATTCTAGGCCCTTTTCCAAATATGTAGCCAGGCTGTTGTGGTGGAAGATGGGGCAGGATCTCCCCTTATTGAAAGTCCACCAGCTTCAAGCAGCAGTCAATGTAATAGCCAACAGACTCTTAGACATTGTTCACACCAAAGGTTGAGATGACTTTGTTGTATAGCTTGGTATGGGAAGTGTAGCCAGCTTCGCTGTGTGGACCCAAGTGCAGATGTATCATCCTACCCAGGCAGTCTTGTCCAGATTCATGGTGGTCTGTTTGGATATTGCATTGGCCAGGTTCCCTTGCTAGTGGAATTCCTGACACTAAAAGGTACTCCACTAGTACTTTCCCATCAAGAATGCCAGATAAAACTTATGTATAGTAAGTGGAATAGAGGCTGTAGTGGTGGGGCAGCAACATGCACTGGAAGGCTGGTAGGGGTGCCTGGAATTTGGCCATCAGGATTTCGGTAATGTTAAATTTCTCCATGAAGTGGCAGACTCAACTCCTGGATATAGCTCGAGCCAATATCACGGATGGCAATGCCGATGCTGTTTCCTGTGGCCTTGAAGGTGTGGATGATGTTGGCTTCCGTATGTTGGCACCCTTCTGTATGGGCTAAAATTTCTTTGTGGGAAACAAATTATATTCATATCTTTTCTCTTTGAATTCAACAAGAGTGATTTCTTTTTGGAAGTGACCCCCAAAAAAGGTAAGATACTGTAAATTATTATAAAAACGTCAAAATTTAAAAAACCTCATTCATTATAAGCCAATTGTACTAGTCCTAGTATGTGTCATTAAACGCATTTATGTGAAAGTGTCTTTACTCAAGAATTTCAAACATATTTCATTACGCACTTTAGTGTGAATATTTCCAAATTTGGAAAATATTCACTCAATTGATGCTGATGAAGCTGGGCATGATAGCAGCTTGAGAGCTGATTCTAGAAAGTCAACTGGCACTCCATAAGATCTAAAGGCCTTCCACCAATTAATTGGTGAGCATGGAAGTAACATTGGTGAAAAGTGGAGATGGAAAATGTGATGTTTGTGCCTGATAGTTTATCAGTGAGGCAATGGAACCTGTGTCTTATGTAGTTATTGATTCATTGGCAGTGTCTAATTGCTTTGCAGTAAGATTTATACCTGTGTACAAGGGATGGAGCATGTAGACAACTATGTGTTCATCAATGAGGATCAACTAGACTGGATGTTAGGCTTTCATAGTGGTGATTAGTCTGTTAACTTAATTGCTGTTTATGTATATCAATAATGCTGTAGTAGATGTTATATTGTTATCATTTTATTTTTTTTAAAGTTTTTTACAAGTTTGTAAAAACCTGTAAAAACCCCTGTTTTTACATGACATTAATAAACGTTAATTAATGGTGTTAATAATGTTGTATAAAAAAACTTGCCCAACCCTGCTTCAAACTACAAGCAATCTGACGTTTATAAGAATTTATCACTCAGCTCCAAATCAGATTTTTGGGAGTAGTTTGTTATGGTAATGTGTGATGAACAAGACTATATTTCATGCAAATCATGCTATATTGCGGCTATGACATGTACCAGTTATCAATCAGGCACATCCACAAAGAAATGCTTTTATTCTGGCTGGTTATGTTACTAATGACAGGTGCTCTCCTCTAAAAATTATTAGATCTAGTAATAAACTACTTCGAAAAGCATTACAGAAATGAACGCACAACAGCAGGCAACCTGAAGTGGTCATCATTACCTATTGTCACACAGTGGGTGAAAATAGCCTGGGATTAAATCGACCCCGCCATTATTACCAAATCATTCAAGAAGTGCTCTATCAGCAATGATTTAGATGGCATAGAAGATGATGTATTGTGGGCTAAACAGTATGACAAATCCAACATTGACTACGATGAAGAAGGCAACAACATGTATAATGACACATGAACAGATGGAACAGATGTTCAGTGAAGAGTGATAATGATGAATTTTTGGGTTTTGAATCAATATAGCTGATTTGAGTGCGTCTTATACGCGGGTTTGACTCCAGGGGTGGTTTACTGTTCCTAAAAACAGGTGCATCTTGTAGGCAAGTGCGACTTATAGGCGAGTGCGACTTATACGCGAGTATATTCTGTATGTGGCCCTTGTGGCTTGCTAAGTAGTCAACCTGGACTATATTTGAGGAGGTTGTTTCCTGCACTTTCTCTCATGACTTTTTTGGACCAAGGTTGTCTGGACAGTCATTGGTTGTCTAGTGTTTCAGGATTCACTTGTGTTGTTCAAAATACCAATTCTCTAAATAGAAATTTTAGCTGCATTGGGGTATGTCTTACACAAAATTCTATTACCTAAGATCACAAAAAATGGTAGCTGAAAGCATTGTATTCTGTACTAAAAATTAAATATAGTACATGGGTTTCAGCAAGCCACCAATGGTAACTGAAACTGCCTTGTGAAAAATTGTACCATAGCCAAGCAGGTATTGGTAAGGTGGCAAATACTGCCTCTGTTAAGGCGTCTGGGAGGTTGAAAACCAGAAAATAAAGGTAATCCAGAACTGATATTTTATATACTACTTACTGGAATCATTTTGATTCACCAGAAAACAAACTGTATGTTATGACACCATAAAGTAAACAATCAAAACTGAACTGTTTAAATACAAATGAACATGGAAAATATTCATTATCATTAACCAATAACAAATTGTAACTACAGTGTAGTTAATGTGACATTTTAAACATGTAGTAGACTGATTATTTAAAAATGGAAGCCTTTCTTTTGATTTCCACACCACACATGAGCAATATAATACATTAATTAACATGTAACCTTTTTTTTGACTAGAAACCTATTGGATACTTGTTTAGCATAAGCATGACCATATCATGATTATGTGTTCAGCTTAGATTGAATTTTAATGCTATATTAAGACATATTTTCAAATATTTTGTGTCCATACACCATCTTATTTGATATCATGCTTATATAAAGATGGAAATTAAACTAATTTCCCTTTATATATATATATATATATATATATATATATATATATAATTAAATACAATTTATGTAAACTATATGGTATTACCTGTATGTATTCTACTGTGAGTTTTTAAATGATGACTGGCTGTAAAAGCTTTACCACATCCATCCTTGTAACATCTGTTAAATAATATTTAAATACAACTATTAATACTGTCAGCTATAAATAAAATACCTCATTAACATATTTAATAAAGAGCTGAATTGAATGGTGCGTCTCCCACCTCAAATTCTCTGCATCCTTTTAATGCAAATAGTATATGTTCTTTCGCTATAACATACATGTATGGTTTCTCTCCTGTGTGAGTTCTAACATGTTTTTTTAAGTCACTCAAGGTTGTGAAGTGTTTTCTGCACCCTTCTTCATCACAGTCAAAGGTTTGTCCAGTGTGAATACGCTGGTGGGCCTTTAACCTGGAAGAAATGAGTTAAAATATTTAATACACTGTCTTTCATCTCAGACTTGACGAAGGGTATTTTGTTATATATAAGAAAAATAATATCATGATGGAATATTTTGAAAATAAATACAAATCACATAATTACAAAAGTTTTATTGCTCATTTCAATAATTTCTGGAGATTTGGTGAAACCAGAGTTTGGGGGAAATATATACTCTATATTTCACATGGTTTTCTTGGGTATGATGAAATAGTTAGTTGCTTTTCAGAATTAAAATAAATCATTTTTAAATCTTTTGTTCTTACAATACCATTCCCAATTAAGGCTATTGTTTTTTGAATACTTGTTTTACAAACCCACCGACCTCAGCTGAAATCCACTGTCGGGAAATAAAATTGACTTTTATTCTTTTTATTATTATTTCCCCACTGACCCGCCTGTGGCTAACTTTTTAATTTAGGGGAGAAGTGGAGAGTTGGACCACCTTACACTTCAATGGTTTGGTCTTAGTATACGTGATACAGCAATCGACAAGAAGTACTTTCTACTGGTCCCTCTGTGTTTAATGTTCCTAATAAGGCAGTGATCATATGATTTGTGACCCAATTCAATGTCGTAAAGGTTATTTATATGACAAAGTGGCGGGAGTGGAAGTTCAAATTTTGATAAGACCACTTTCAGTCGCTAATTGTTTTTGGTGGTGTATTGTTTTATTGCTGCAAACCAAACACAAAACAATTATTCATTGATATATTATGTTCCAGCTTAAAACTATTAAGTGTAATAAATAACAAATAGGGTTTTACTGTTGTGGTTGATTCTCCCCGCCTGGTCTAACCTCCCCACTTCTGCAAAATCTTTTTAAAACAACAACAAATCAAAATACTACCTATAACTAGGTTTTGCTTGTGGCATACAAGAAAAAAAGCTTCATTTTTGCTTGGTGTATGTTTGAAAAGTCATCTGCAACTCAACAAGTCACCCATTTTGTCTTCCTTGACCGATGCACTAAATGGCCTCATGGAGTGGAGCATTGTGAAGTGTCAACCACCCACTGCCTGCGGTATCCATGTGTTTTTGCGGACACCCCTCTCACCTTCTGAGATATTTTTCTTCGGAAAGCCTGTCTGGATACTCGAATTGGACAACTGAACCCAGAAATTTATGACCCAGGGTCGTAAACTTCTGGATTCAACAGTCCAATTCATGCCAATCGCTACATGGAACAATCCGTTTTGTTGCACATGTGGAATCAGGTTGTTACGTTTAAATGTGTTTTTGTCGGATTCGCATAACTGATATATGGAATATTGGCTGTAAGCTCATTAAAATACGCAGATCAGTGCTAGCATCAACAAATCAATGACCGCATAAGAATCTGTTGGAACGTTGGTGACTCATGCCGGTGCTGACAGTGACATGTCTATTGTTTACTTTTCACTGACGATTAATGACAAAAAGAAAATAAGAAAGGCTGAAAAAAGCTGAACTATTGGAGAGATTGTCAAATCCCAACTAACGAAAGATATGTTATACAAAAAACATTGTCATTTTTCCCCCCGACTGACCCTATGTTTTCAGTGATTTTTTTTTATTGTCCCGACTGATCGACCTTAATTGTTGGGAGGCAATTTTCCATAAAACAAGTATTCAAAAAACAATGGCCTAATGAACCAATGAATAAATGAATGAAAAATAAATTATTCTTAGGTCAGCCTGTTTTACATAAAAATAAATAAATAAAAAAGATATTAAAATGAAGAGAAAAAAACATTATCAGTCTTTGGGTTCTGTTTAAAAAATTAATGAAATAAAAAATAAATAAAAATATGAAAAGAACACTGCTAGTTTTGGGCTTCTATACAAATATTAGTATAATAAAAAATAAAACAAAGTTAGACACACAGGTACATCCACATGATACACAACAATATAAGGTTACTGATCATTTTTTATTGTATTAATTAATACAACATGGTAATACAATCTTGATGTGATCATCTCCATTACTCCTGCATGTTATTAATAACCAGGCTTTTTAGTATGACAAACAATTAAACATTGAATACAGTTTACTGGCTGCTTTATAGATTATCTGATATAAGACTGGCTTACTGTGTGTGACTGATTACTTGACCTGATTACTGAACTTACACTTGCAACATTCAGAGTGTGACTGGTGAAGTATTAATCTTATATATATATATATATATATATATATATATATATATATATATATATATATATAAGTATTTGAGGTGGAAATCATAGATTTGCCTAAACAAATAATAAACAGGTTGCTTATATTGAAATTGTGCCTCAAGTAAGTGTGTTTACAAAATTACAGAAGCTGAGACCCAAAAAATTATTTAATAAAATGTCTGCATTCTGAGTGGTGTTTACAATTTTAAAATGATATATAATACAAATAATTCTATAGCGCTGGTATAGTATATTAGGCCTGTAATCATAGTTGATCTTGGGATTTCTCACACAGCAAACATCCAGGTTCTGAGCTCAAAACTGACTTACAGCTATGATTTTGGGATGTTTTTCCCCAGGGAGCTGCCTCTTGGCCATATATCCCAGCACTGAGGATAACAAAACTCAAGCTCAGATTATTTTGGGATTCCATTTCTGATTTTTCATCACAATGGCAAGTCTACTAATTTTTAGGCAACATTTGTTTGCTTATCATTTTTGTTATTTTGCTTGAATACTGAAGGGTTACTGATGTCTTGATATTATTTCAGTTGGTTATTATAACACAAGGTTCATACACATTTTGACATATCAGATTCCAGGACTTTCCAGGACCTTCCAATGTCAAATTCAAGGACCTTTTCAATGACTTCACAAACTTTTAACGTGCGAAGATACAGCCATATTTCAGAAGAAGTGTAACGACTGAATTCCTGTACGCTTATGATTAGAAATATGATCTATATGTCCAAATTCCAGGACATTCAAGGATCTGTACATAAATTCCAGGACTTTCAAGGCCTGGAATCCAAATTTCCAAATCTTTCCAGGTTTTCAAGGACCTGTGTGAACCCTGTAACATTTCCTCCATCTTTAATTATGCCATTAGTTTTCAAGTAGAGATAAACATGTCACAAAGTAATTAATCCAGGTTTTAAGCATCATTTTATTGCTTACCGGTATTTCTAAACACAGTTTAAAGTCCAGGTTTCAGTAAAATGTCAGAAATGATTAGAAGCACTTCTATGTCAATATGCAGGGGTAGGTTATCCTTTATAAGAATGAAACTCGGAGAACTGAACTGTTACTGAGCTATATACAGAATTGTTAACACGATTTTAAAATCAGATTGCTATCAGAAGATAATAAAACATGAAATGTTAATTTATCCTTGTGATACCATTACATGACTTACGGGACATACAATGGTTTATCTAAATAAAAATAAAAAGATTAAAATTGTAAAGTTCTATTAAAGGTTATTTTGTTACCACATAGCAATTTAGGGCTATCCAGTCTGAAGTATTTTGACCCTTTTCAGTGAAGAAGTAAAAGGAAAAACAGAAGCACCTAAACATATCCCTTCATAAAAATGGTCAAATCAAGTCTGAAGTATTTTGACCCTTTTCAGTGAAGAAGTAAAAGGAAAAACAGAAGCACCTAAACATATCCCTTCATAAAAATGGTCAAATCAAAACCGGTTTTAATCAACTATCTTACAATTGTTTTATCCAAGGATCACTCACTTATAACATTTTAGCTGAATCAGATGTGAAATGTGTATCACAGCATCCTGATTTTCTGGTGTGTGTTTAACCAGTGGTGCTGTGCAAATGGTACCTGTAGTAATAAGCTGAATGGCAGATCTAAGACACAACCCAATCATTTCAACACCAGTTGGAATAGACAAACGGGTATGTCACCCCTGTAAATTAAATCTTGTAAGGTTAATGGCAGTTGTGCGTGGAAATCATTCAGTAGTACACAAAATTTATTATGAGTTTCTGTGGACCCAGAACAACTAACACTATCACAGTTCTCCAGTCATTGGAGAATTAACAATGCTTTTTATCCATATTTATTCATTTGCCAGAAAAATAATATGCATCAGGTGACAGTTTGCATTGGTGGTGAGTCTGCACAAATGACCTATTTGGATCTGCAGAGTAGACATGGGGTCAATTCCACTCAATTCCTTTTGGTCAATTCCACATCAAATTTATCAATTCGAATTCCATTTTTTTACCTACTCTAATCACTGATTGGAGTAAGTACTCGGAGTACTTGGAATACCTACTCTGAGTAGTTTATATTCCAAGTAGGATTGTCATGGAAGAAATATTTCTGAATTAAAAAATTGAATGGTAAATTAATTTGCGGATTTAATTTTTTTGTAGCAAAGTCCAATTGCAGTTTTTTTTTTAATTAAGCAATTCCAATTCCGGAATTGAAACTGCCCCCATGTCTGCTGCAGAGTAGGACAACCTAGTATATCTGTTCAAATCCTTGATGTCTCTGCATTTCTTGCTATTTCAGACTCCCATAATTACTGCAATAATACAGACACTGTATATTTTCCCCAAATATTTTAATAACAAATATATGCAAACACTGATGAAATAAAAGTCCTGGGTCATAAACAGGCCAAAGAATATGTCTTATGGAAATTTGTTTACAACATGGCTTGGAGAACCAAAATGAATATCATGTCTGATATACATTAATTGACATGCATACATGTGAGTATATGATTCTAATATCCAATTTATTGTCATATAATGTTTATATATTGAAGAAACAACCTAAAATCCCAAACAATCAACAATTCTTACATGCAGAGACAGCCATTGTTACTAATAAATTATTAATTAGTTACATCACCAATGATCCCTCTAGGTTGTGACCTTGTAGGAATCCCACTATTTTTATGAACTTTGTGCCAAAATAACATTCTAGTGCAGGTAATGGAGTGCAAATAATATGCACATGCTGCAGTTCTTTCGGTATTCTGCTAAACAAACTGGCCAGAGATAAAGAAATCTACTGCTTTCCAACAATGAGAGTACAAATTAAATAAACCTTGAGATATATTTAATGGAAGTGCCCAGATTTAGAGTGGATATTATATGGGTTTATTTTTTATTGCGGAAACATGAGTACACCTGGATTTGCTGTATAATACATATATGTGGGAATGGAATAAAAAATTTTTTTGAAAAGGGCTGAAAAGGATACTGAAAATTGTCTGCTTAAATACAATTTTGTTTGAAGAAACTGTGATCTTTCATACACAAAAAAGTCACGATAATCCAATTAAAAAAATTTCTGAATGGATTAAATGATCACTTGAAGTTGAAGGCTTTCAAACAAATATTCCATAATCTTACTATTAGCAATTAGCAAAAAGACAACATGCAGCCATTGTATTTGACACCAATTGACACAGCAATGGCTTCATGTGGTAAATCTATTTCATGGTGCAATAAGGGGATTTTAATTATTTAAACACAAAACAAGAGTAATTTTTTCTGCTGCTAAATAATCATTCAACCAACCATATCTTATACTATTTTATAATGTTTGAATTATTAGAGTAATTAAGAAAAATCACAGCTTCTCAAATGGTAACCAGTAACAAATTTTTAATGCAGAAGGTTTGCATATCCGATATTATTCATACCTATTTCTTTAAAACAGAAATAGGGGTTGATAACAAAATGATAAAATTTATGTTTTACTATTAGCTTACCTGTAAAGTGTATTAAATGACTTGGTACAGTTATCTATCATACACTGGTAAGGCTTTTCTTGTGTATGAACTCGGATATGTATCTTGAGGCTGTATGATGTAAGAAATGCTTTTCCACAACCAGACTGGTTGCAAACAAATGTGTACTCTCCTGGAAAGCAATTTTTTATGGATGCTTTAATGAGGTAGATCATCAACACATGACTGAGAATAAATTAATTAAAACGATAGGCATACTAGAAGTAAAAACTAAAACCTGGTTATTGTAAACATGTTATTAGCTGGCAAATTACACACAGACATGGTGTGATTACCTTTATGAGTTTTCTGATGTGTTTTTAAGTTTCCAGCAGTACTGTATGATCGTGAACATCCATCAAATTCACAACGATACCTAAAATATACACCTGTAATAGTAATCTTCAAAAATATTCAGCCAAGGTATCCTTAACCTAATAACACATTATATGACCAATTAACTTTTATTTGTTGGACCCAGATTTAGATACAAGTATGCTAATCATATCTGTTATCTGATAATAAGGCCAATCTGAAATTAGGCCACTCACAAAATATCTCAGTATTGATCACAATACTAGTACTTCACTGTAGAAAATTGGATAAAATTTCAATTGCTATACCTCTTGATTGTCTTCAGCTTTGTGTCTACATCATGTGATTCAAACTCTAGAGTTAGATGAGATGGATTATCTGGCATCTGGTTATCTCCTGGATTGATGTGCATCAATATCTGGTCCTCTGATATGGTGTGCTGTATATACCTGGATATAAACAGAAGATTAATTTCTATTATGCAGAATGCTGAGAAAGAAGATATTTTGACAAGGTGCTCTATCCTTAAGAATAGAGACTCTCGGAAAAGTCTCAGGTTTGGGTCAAACACCTACCAACAAACTGGTAGAAACTGAAAGGTCAGAATTTCCATGCACATGCATATATTAGAGTCCACTTAACTGTAAAATAAGCACTACATATAATATCATTACAGTCTGATGTATAAGAAACGAGTATTGCTTTGGAGGTTGAAAAAGAAAACAGTGTCATAAATATATACATAATTTGGAGAAAGAGACAACAGATGTAGCAAAAATAGATCATTATAGATCATATACTATCTATGCCATTTAACCATATTTCGCATTCATAGACTTTTACAGACAGTGGTGTTTTGTAATTTGTTTTTGTTATTCAGAAGGCCTTGTAGTTTGCCACCAGACCTCTGAGACACGGGTCCAAAACCTAACCATCCTATACATGTCTTAAATTTGTTTTACATTGAATTTAGCCTCAATGGCATCATAAATTGCTTAGCCAATTTGGTTATAAAGTACCTGCAAGCTAATGGCATTTATATGTTTTTATGCACCAATAAATATTTATGTTTCATCCTGATACACACAATAACTTTGTGATTAGTGTAGTAGCTTTGTCTTTGTGAAACAGGATTCTAGAGGAGACAAGAAGCTCATCATCTCTTTAAAATTCAAATCTTTTCTAAAAATGTTCATACTTAGGACTGCATTTGGGGTAAATAACATCCATGGTTTAGCTGCTAGCATTTTAATACAGTTTTAGTAACTATTTATTGAGAATTTAACAGTACAGCACCCTTCAACTGCATCTGCTAGTCAGAGTACTTTATTAGATCTATATTTATAATTATAAAATATGAGATTACCTGAAAGGCAGAGTATATTTTGATAATGGTGCTCAGGAGATTAGATATAACAATTGCTGGTAAGAAAATAATAATAAAGACTCAGACCACATTAATAGATAAACTTGGAAGAGATAAAATCTGACAGAAAATCATGCGTTAAAGCAATAAATATAAAGAAATGGATAAGTATTATATCATATCAAATTAACAACACAGACCTATCGAGTATCACATCATATCACATCAGATCAAAATAATCTTGTATTCGATTGCTCTACTGTAAAGCCAATCAATAGTCTAAAGATAACAGTTATTTCTACAATTCACTGAAACAGGACATAAATGAATCAGAGTCCATGAGGTAAGGTCATTTACCAAGTGTTGTCTGCTTTCTCTGGCAAACACCCAAATACAGTATTTAAAGATGATGGTGGGGGAAAACGATTAGATAGAACACCATAGCAAACTCCTAAATGGAAATTTAGTGTAGAAGTTCTATAGTAGCTCTTCTATTAGAACAGTTAATAATATAATCAAATATAACAGATCCAATAAAGTTCGCTAAATTTAAAATTATAGTGTATGTGGCTAAATTAGAATGGTTATATGTGTCCAGCAAAAAAAAGACATAACCACTAAATGTGTAGTCTACAGACATGGAGTCAATTCAATTCTGGAATTGATGGTCAATGGACCAATTGTCAGTTAGGTAGTTTTCTCAACTGTTCGATTGGTGAAGCACTGTTTTCGCAATATCCAGTACGGTTGGCTAACGCGAGACTTTGAAAACAACATACAAATATCCTACAATTTAGATCTGATATTAAATATATAGGCAGATATCTGCCTTAGTTCTCACCAGATTGGCTCTACATATACAGAAAAACATGAGTCTGAAAACCGGAGTTTTACTAAGAATATTCCCACGTCCTGTTTATAATGGAAAGCATATACGGGAGATCCTGATGATGGCGGACAACCATGTTTGTTTACAATTATTAATCGCCTGTTAACATCAATGTTACTTAAATCACTTAAATCAAAAGGAAGTACATTTTCTATTAGCTTAAATGGTATTCCATCCAAAAACAATAGTTAATCGCAAGCAAGTTTTGATAATTGCGAGTAACTGGCAGATTAATACAAGGCGTTTTCAGTGTTGTTGATTCATCAGCCTGCCAACGTACATGCCACTGGGGGGGGGGGGATTTCGGATGCAGTTTAGCAAGGTCTCATAGTCATATAAAAATATATATTCAGACATAATTTGCAGTTGTACTGGTATGTTTTCCCTGCTGGTCAACATTGAGCAGCGAAGATGACAAACATGATCCCACACACATGTGGATGTCTACCAATTTGATTTATCATGACTTGTCGCAGAGAATGACAGACAGTCCAAGTCTATTATCTTATCTTGTTTACATGCCTTTCTAACTTACCTTTTCGATGTTTTAAAATCGATGTCATAAACCCTTGATTAATCCATGGTTTTTGACGTTGTGTCATAAACTTGCCAACCCTGATTGTGGGATGTTTCTTAAGATTGCAGCTGAGAATTTATATGGGTTTCAAGAACAAACTGCCAGAAACAATTGATTGGAAAAACACAATTAAGTTTATTTAGTTGATATTCATATAGCATAAGGTGCACTACAATGATGAATTCAATAGTCCAAGTCTGTATGTCCTCTGAGCATCCTGTAACAGAGAACCAACTTTGCTGCCTTAGCAACACCAACACCAAGTCAGTTTCGGATTTTGCTATGCACAAGTCCAAAGGAGGAAAACACTCTCTCAATTGAAGCAGAAGAAGCACAAGCGACATGCAGCTGTATCATAGTGTCCACTAACCCTTCTGGAAAATTATATTTCTTTAGTCCTTTCCACCATGTCAGAGGTGCCATTTCAGTTGTTTTAAAGAAGAATGCAGCGAATGGTGCAGCCTCGACATCAAAAGCAATGACAGTCTCAACATATCATGGGCCCTTCTCTGTTACTAACAGTGTTAGCCACTCTACAGCTGACTCTTCTTGTTGTGTTATTAGTCCACATCTTCTGAATCCATATGGCATGGTTTGATGGGCTTTGCAAAAGATGCTGAATGCAATCTTTGTGAGGCTGGAGAAGTGGATCATCTTGCACACATCAGCAAGACCTGTTGTGTCATTCTGTGCCTTGTCAATGGCCACTGCTACAGGTTTAAGCTGATCCACTAAATCCCGAGCTTGACAGAAGAGATTATAATCCTTGACTTTGCGCATTAGGGTGGCATCAAAGTCAGCTACATGATCTTGTATGATCTGAATGTAGTGAGGTCTGTTGGTCAGGAATGATTCCAGACAGATCAGCTTGCTTTTCCGCCTTGTGTCCCCAGGTAATTGTGGCTTCATACTACCAGCATGGTCCTTAAGCTATGCAGAAGGCCTATGATGATGGAAGTAGATTTGTACTTCTGTCACATGTTTAATGATGCCAGGAGTAATATCTTGGCCCAGGAGATTGAGTCAATGAGCAAGACAACCATACACATTTAGGTCGGGATCATGTGCCATTATCAGTAACCACATTCTTTACTTTAAGCAAAACAACCAATGAAATAAGTAAGTAATTGCCAATTTTTACTGAAATACATGCTGGTCTACTAGATTATTTTGGCCATAATGCTGGCTGAAACCGTGAACCCTGATTATGAGAATGTGGCTTGTATTGATTTCAATGGTATTTTGCATCAATGATCTCAAGTGATCATGGTTGGCCAAGTTACAACTGGGTGATCTATAAATCACACCAATCAACAGATTGTCTGCTCCATTCAGTTTCATAGGAATTCCTCGAAAATCTCTTCTCTAGCCACAATGTGGTTGGTTGCATTTAAATTAGATCTGGTACATAGAATCACTTCCCTCTAGGTTTGTGTGATGATCAAAGCCATCTATGTTCAATTTCTGTGTTTCAGGATCCACAGTACTGTTTTTTGCCAAAAGTTATGCCTATCACATTTGGTTTGTTTTCATGTATGTGTGCACAGAGTTCTGAACACTTGTTCAGTTAGGTGTCTATATTGATGTAAGACATGGGGTCAATTCCAATTAATTCCATTTGGTCAATTCCAAAATTTTCATCGAATCTTTTTACCTACTTGGAATACCTACTCCGAGTAGTTTATATTCCAAGTAGGATTGTCATGGAAGAAATATTTCTGAATTAAAAAATTAACTAATAAATTAATTTGCGGATTACTTTTTTTGGAGGAAACTTCAATCCCAATTCAAAATTTTCAATTCCATTTTTCTAAATAATTAATTCCAATTCCAGAATTGACTCGATGTCTGATTGATGTAGAAACATTTCAACTTATTTCCATATGTACAGGTAGGAATTTGGCTATCTCTACTTCAACTGTGTCCTTAGCTTATAATTCTCCTTACTCTCTGATGGAGTTACATCTCTGTTTATGAATGTGTTTTGTAGCAGAATGAGCTCTGCTTGTGCTACACTTTTTGTCTGCTGTAAAACGTGTCTCATGGTAGTTTCGTCTGCCAGCATATATGGGGTAAATTCAATTCTGGAATTGCTTATTTAAAAAAAGGGAATTGGAATTGATAAATTTAGAATTGGAATTTGCTACAAAACATATTTAATCCACAAATTAATTTTTTAATTCAGAAATATTTCTCCCATGACAATCTAACTTGGAATATAAACTATTCAGAGTAGGTATTCCAAGTAGGTATTTGGAGTACCTACTCATGGTAAAAAGTAGTAGGGAAAATGGAATTGATAAATTTGATGTGGAATTAACAAACTGGAATTGACCAGTTTAACTCATTATGGGCTAAGCTGGCTTTCTTTTTACCTAAAGTTATGGTTTAGATGACGTCACAGGGTTCCAGATAATATTTGAGGTTGGAGGGTCATCAGGAATAAATAGTGCATGACTGGCCACAAGTGGAATCAAGTGGTCTGGGGGTTCGTGCGTCGAAATTTGTAGAAATCATTCTGTGGAAAACAATTTGAAGTAAACTTCAAGGTCTTGGGAGCAAAAGAAGATATTATTTGTATTAATACTATTATGGATTGTTTTGTATATCAGCCTCCTGTTGCTGAGCCATAATGTCACATAGCACATTGGTATCATATTTTTTCATGCTCATATTTTTCTTTTTCAAATAATTTCATTATTCACACACAGACTAGATCATGTAGATATTAATTATCACACAATTCTCTATCAATTCAATACATTATTATGGTAGACCAGTAATTTTCAGTTGCGTGGAAGTCATTGTGTTAATGTTTTACACATGCTCTTGTTGACATCTGAAGCATTGGCACAAATCTCAATGGAATTTCCTCTTTCAACTAACCAGCAATCTTTTTACAGGCATGGCTCTGATAGTTACCTAGGAAATATAAATCTCAGATTCTTGCACATTGTTATTTAGGGATTGAGCACCCCCCAAGAAGATATTTAATTTTATGTTGAAATAAAGATGTATGTTTAATAACTAAATCATTAGTTGCTTTGTATTTCACCTGGTGAAAATAAGCTTAGAGCTATTTTTTCTTTCTTGACCTCGCCACATCTACATTAGTAAATCCATTTCCATTTGCAATTATTCACCCCATCACACATAAAAGATCAACTATTATGCCCCCTTGGGCTTGGCCCTGTACTAGTATTTTTTTTGCCTATACATTGCCACTAACTGTTTTCGTGCACATCCAGCTTGCTTTGCGATTTTTGGGCTGCTATACTCTTGTGGCACCTGGGCCAGCAACCATTCACCAGGGCTGACAACTTTTAGGACTTGCCATCCCTGGTGTCTGATGATTTTTTAGGGAATTTCCAACACTGGCTAGATCTATAGGTGTAAAGAGCGGAATACCACTATTACCAGACAGACTCAGCCTTATATTCTGTATTTTGGTATCCTGGCTACTTTAACCACATCATCCACAGTATCGAAAAAATCAGCAGTTAATATTTTATTTAGAGAAATAAAGGACCAATCAATTACTGGTAATTCAATCAATTATGACTCATGGCCATGCCATTCCCTCTGCAACTCCCCCCCTCCCCCACATTTCATACAGTGCTATTGTTATGCCTGACCTAGATAACACACATTATTGCCCAAAGCACCGTGATTTCAGCAGTTAAACTGAAAGCAACTTAAAACATATAACAATATTTGTAATAAAAGCATTCAATTACTACGTCTTGAGTTGGGTGAATACTTCTTATTCGCCCTGGCTCAAGCCTCTGATAAAGAAATTTGTCGCTTCATTTTTATATTTACAATAATAACTGTGTCTGAAACTGGACGTTTTTCCCATGGCCCATGTGCACACACACACACTGCATCTCTCACGGAGACACATTCACCAGACAAGATTAGAGGCATCAAGCAGTGCCATTCTGTGTGCAGTAGGCCTACTGTACATGACGCCTCCCCCCTCATGGTGTGGCTGATCTGGGCTGCCAGGCATATAAAACCATGACAGATGACTGGCTGTTGTGCGAGGTGAATTTGACAATCAAATTGATGTAATTAAAGTTCATTCATAAATTGATTCCAATGCATGATTCTGAGAACACCCCATGAAGCAGCAGCGGTGATGGCCTGGAAAATATTCCTGTGTACATAGAAAATTAACAAATACCCCAGGCTTAGCAGAGAACAATCTGTCAGGTCACAGGACTGCCATTGTTGGGTCATTGACCTGAAACCCGTCTGTTATTTGGAACACTGCATCAGCTTTCCAATCCATACCTTCCTGACATGTCATATGATATGGTTTGGAAGTGCACCTGGTCATGCATTTTCCTGTTGTTTATGTCATTAGACATGTTTTTGGCAGATTACATATCAGGGTTGGGGCCGAGTACATGGGAAAGTACTCGAGTGAGTACATGGGAAGGTACTCGAGTACATGTTTCTTTATGAATACAACAGGGTTGGCAGGTTTAACCCGCCTGCTGGGCTAAACCCTCATTTGGGGCTAAACTAATTTTTAGGCATAATGCACCACTAATTGATTCAAGAAAACCAACTAAATGCAAATTAAACATTTATTGTCTATATTGAGCACACAAATAACAATATACTACACAACACAATAACAAAAGTGTTCAGATATTTACCAGTCTAATTCAGCACCACCATGAGGTTCACGATAGCTAGAGACAAGCTTGGCTGCTTTCTCCAGACCCAACCTGTTACGCAGCTTGGTCTGGATAGCACCGAAGTTGGAGAAAATTATCTCGATTGAGGCTGAACTTGATGGAAGATGGAGCAGCATAATGGCTAGATCACATAGACCAGGATTCACACCCTTACATGTTTTCTTGACACAAGTCCACCACAAACCTGGTTTCAGCTTGCCAACACAACTGTCAAGAAATAATGATTTAAGGAAGGGCTCTGCCTCAGCCTGGAAGCTGCAGAGATGGGTCATGAGATCAGGATCCTTTGCTATGACTATATCAGTAACTCATGAACCACCTGGACCTGCTGGGGAGTGAGATCCTGGCCTCTGTATGTTGGATGCAGACAGTAAGCAAGGAGGTGGTTCGGTGTTATGGCCTGATCAAATAGTTTCTGTATTTTGGCTTTGTGTTGTTATCTTAACATCTTTAAAATGCATCCCAAACAACTACTACTGTTCATGTGCATAAATTTGTGAGTCAATATACTGATTTCTGAGAAAACCCAGTTTAGGCCGGGTTTAACTAGTAAAACCCTGGTTTAAACCGGCAGACTGGGCTAAACCAGTTTAACCCACCAGGCTGGGCTAAACGAGTTTAACCCGGGTTAAACTCCAACCCTGGAATACAAGTACAAATATGAGTAATTATTTTATTAATGTACTCAAGTACAAGTATGAGTACATTTTAAAATACTCTAGTACAAGTATGAGTACATTTTTAATCAAATTTATTCAAACATAACTACTATGTAATGTGAATGGGGGGGGGCAATAATTTATTTGAAGTTTACTATTTCATAATGGTACATATTGACTGTTCATGTTGACATGTAGGAGGTGGTGGATCTAGATCTACTTAGACACATGCAGCAGCTGGTTTAATATATGTAGACAAAGACTTCAGTAACATTAGATCACCCCTCAAGTTAAATTATTTCAATTATTAACAAGTTGTTAACAATTGAATAATTTTACTTACTGTTAATAACATTGACAACAATGCAAACATATTTCAATCTTTATTTAACCATGTTCAATATGTTGAACATGGTTAAATGAAAAGAAAAAAATGTCAGCTATTTAGAAATAACTAAATGAAATGTCATGCTTATGTCTAAGGTACCAAACATGTACCTATAAATATAATAATAATGTCCATAAAAATGCATTCAATGTAAACAGTTAATTCAGGTACTATTGCATCTGATGAACATCAATCTTTCAAAAGGCATTCAGGTAGACAGAAATTGCATAATAATTATGTCACAAACGTGTGCATAATGACGGTAGTGATTTTAATTAAGTTCACATTAATGTTAATACATGGCATAACATTCATACTTTATGTTTCAAATCAAAGTGACCTAATTCACAGGGATTCTGGTATAAAATTACAACTGACCAATTTCTATGGACATAATTCAAAATTAATTTTGGGAGGAAATTGGCTATAAAGACAAATGGAAATCAATTGAAAACAATATAAATATTATGTTTATGGCAAAAGTACTTTGAAAGTATGAGTACTTTATGAATTTACTCAAGTACAAGTACTTCCAGTTATGAGTACACCAGTACTGTGTACTCGAGTACAGGAGTAAATCGGCCCCAACTTTGTTAGATATACAACAAGATTTCTCAATCTCAGTTGAAGTTCCTGTAGTTAGGGAAGGTGGTCATTTTTTCAAAATATGCCCCAAATATCGCCACTTATTTGACAGGTCACAAAAGTCTAATTCCAGAAATGTACCATTGCCAGAGGGGAAGTTTTATGAACGTCACAAATCACCAAATAATTGTACCACTGACTTGTTTTCATCATTTGTGTAGTGTAATATTTATGTATATAACACATAAAAAGAAATAAGTATGTATCAAGTTATCATATTTTTCAGAAACAAGCTGCAATATTGGCCCAAACACCCATCAGTAGTGAGAAATGGTGAAATTTTCAAATTAGTCATAGAACATCTTTTTTGTTTCATTAGATAGGTTTTGAAGAGACTAATAAGTAAGTATATGATTTGACATGGTTTTCTTACATTATTTACAAAATATATACCTCAATAGGGTAGAAAATGAATCACCAATTATCCAATGCATATATTTTTAATCCACAGACATAAAAAACAATTAAAATCGACATATAATCAAAATGAAGTTGTGCTGTTATATATTTTATAAAGAAATTAACCACAATACAATATGTTTTATTATTAGAATGTAATTATATATACATATTATATGCATGTAAATCATATTACGGTGACAAATGTGATGAATTATTTTTCAAGCGAGACGGACAAATCCAATGGAAAAGACAATGTTGCATTGATGCAATTTTAATGTTGGACATAATACATGGTCTCATTAAATCATGCATCAATTGTTTTATATACATCTAACAAATTGATATGCAAATAATCATGAATACAATGCAACTTTATCTCCAAAAAATTGCCTTTCTGTGTTTTATCTTAGGCTGGCAAACTAGAACCAAGCAACTTATTTTAAACAAATGTTTAATTCTCTAGTACACCTTAAATATTCACAATGTGCATGAAATATAGTCAAATATAATATCTAGGTATATTATTATGCATATAGCATACATAAATAGGAGGGATGGGCTAAATTAGGCATAGATTTGATTGGATTGTATAACAACCTAAATATGTTGAGCTGACACTGCGAGAATTTACGAGATTTGACGCTTGAGAACCGTATACCATTAAACAGAAAACATTGTCAGCTTCCCTTGTCTAGCTCAATTATTAATAAATGTATTATTGTGGTTTATATTTAAGTGATCGCAGACTAGGTTAGTTTCGTATTTTCATAGGGAAACCAGCATATTTAGAAAGAGTGGAATATTGCCAACATGGCTAGCTTCATTTGTTAATAGGTACTGCCAAGGAAAGGGCCCCTATTGCGGACCATTTTGTCAAAAAATCTTTGCGCTTCGTTTTTGACGTCTCGTCATTGAACAATTATATTCCCGATTTCAAAACAAATTAGATTGGGGATAGAGCTATATGCATTCTGTTTAATTGTTTAATTTATAGTTATTATGTGAAATATTAAAAGCAACCACAAGTAAAACAAAAAACCACTTTCATTTCATGCGTCATTTTCCTTACCCCCATTTAAAAGCACTTGTCAAATAATATTCACAACGTAATGACGCCCTTACTGTAGTTCTTTCAGATTTTGGTCCTGATTAGTGATTTCAGATTTGTACCGTAACCTGGTGTCCCAACCTGTGGTCTGGAATCTGCTATCACAGTGATTAATATTATAAAATACCTTGCTTTAATTGTTAGCATCGAATACATTTAATAAGCGTACATGAAAAACTATCTAAATATACACAGAAAACGGTCACCTCTGACTTTGGTAATTTCAGACTGGTAACCTTGGCCCTCATGAATTATAGGAATCTTGGCCCCTAGACAGTTATAGCTATTTCTGACTTGTAGCTTGCTTAATATGTTGGTATATACTAGCGATATGTGGATAGTGACAACAACATATGCTAATAAAAGAAATATGTTTAATTACGTGGTATTCTGATTTATGTATTATGCATACATTGCCAGTGAAATGTTTGTGAATTTAAATATACCACGTTGTGTATCTGTTCGTGTTTGCGTATATTCTTTAGTAAACCGCATTACCACAATAAATCAATATATAAACAATACCGTATGACGGCGTATCAGCGTATGTGATTGCATGTTCATTTGCAAAATAATCCATTCATTTATTATTATAGGGGGGTCTGGGGTACCAGTCCGAAATGACTAACGGCCGAGGTTACCAGTCCGAAATTACCGAAGTCCGAGGTTACTGTAATTCCAGAAAACAGGCCTTACCCCGTATTATCACGGTTGCTGTCATTATCCGTGTATGTTGGAACACGACCAACATGATGATCATTATCATGGTGATAATCATCACTATTTTGAGAGGAATCACCTTCACCAAAGTCCACAAAACCGGTGGTCACGTGAGATGAATCACACATATCGACATCACAGAAGTCGTGTTCTTGTCCAAATAATATGTCCGAACTCTTATTTAAATCCAAATCATCTTGACTGGACGACAAACATCCAGCCATATTTCCTGGCTGAACGATAAATGTCAAGGTTGAATTGGAAACTATTTACCATACTGATTTATAATGATCAAATACTATCTACACATATCTATCAAAAATAGCGAAACCTTTCGTGAAAAGTCGCAAGCCAACAAGATAAGGGTATTAAATAATACACACAATATGTTGTTATAATACAATAATTACTCATATATATATATATATATATATATATATATATATAAATTTTATTTTTTAAAAATTATAATAA
>JAODUP010001584.1:0-2500 GCA_025642065.1 Paralvinella palmiformis
GAGTTAGTAATTGTTGTCATTCAGATATATGATGAGAAAAGATTTAAATTACTTGAATACTAATTGTAGAGTGTATGATATGCAATTCACCGAACTAGACAAGAGATAAAGTTATCTAGAATGCTATTCCAACTATTTTTGATGTACCAAATCTACCGCATGCATCCACTGAAATCAAAGAGGAAAGTATTAACAGATAGGAGACCTATACAGGAGATAGGGCCAGCTGTGATGGTAATTAATATTTATAAATATTAATTGTGAAAATTGGTATTATAAAATTAATTAAATAAGAAACATTAAGACATCAAACCCATGACATTTTGTCAGCCCATTACATATCTTAATACAAAAAAGGATTACCAGCACCTGAATTAGTACATGAATGTTCAGCTCATGTGCTTTAATTGGTATACTTCTCTTCATAACTTAAATGCATATCAAATCAAATTCTTTAACCAACTTGAAAAAAAGGAAAACATGTGTTTACACATTGTGTATGCACTTGGTTCAAGTCATTATTTTACAAGGTTTTTGTTCTGTTTCAGTCCTTGAACTTCTATGATGATGAGATACCATGTAAACAGGTCAATCTCTTCGATACAGATTTACTGGTGTTGGGTGTGATAGATGATTTTGAGTTATCTGTTACAGTAGTCAATGCATGTATCTATTACATCTCTGGGTATATTCTGTCTAACTTTAATCAGTTCACTGATCTGGACTAAATGTCATATTTCTGTAGTAGTGGTTGTTTAGAGCTGGAAGCAATTTGGGTTATTCTGTCCATTTGATAACAAATGACTGATTGTAACTATAGATGAACCCGTGGCACAAGATATTTGATGCCGCTTATTGTATGAAAGTACTAATTTCTCTATCTCTAACATGTTAACGCAAACATAAACATTGTTAATATTCCATGTATATTCTTTGTTCTCAACTGGGCAGGCCTATATTGCATGGTCTATATTATTGAGGTGTAAACTTTAAATGAACTTATAATTTTTTTAGTTAATATATGATAAACGGACATGATGTATATATGGTGTATTGTGTTACGGTTGCGTTATAATAGCTGTTTATATCATTATATGTCTATATCCAAATAAATACAAATTTATGGACTATGATAATCTGACATGATGAAAGTATGTTTGTATGCATTTACCTCATATATACCTAACTGTTTTCATTATAAAAACTACGCCTTCCACACACAAAGCTGTGAAATAACCTAAACCACGTTCACTTATTTTCTGATCAGCTGTCAAGTGATCCCAAATTGTAGGCTATGAATTAATTAAGTGACTGAGCTGTGAAATCACTTAATTATTTATTTACAGTTTCAGAGCTTCGTTTCTTTCGATATCATGTGTGCACAATTAAAGTGTTAATTAATAAAAGAGTTATGTGATCATGTGAGATTTGAGATCTAGAGTTTCGTCCTTGATTTCTACATTCTCTCCCTTTTTATACAAAATGACACATTTTTTCAATAATATACTTGGTTCTAAAATTAAAACGGTAAGATTCTTAACATCAAATATTCGTAAAGACAATGACTGAAGAGTTGCTAACAGATAATTGATGACACTTTGTGCTCGTAACATAAATTATGAAGGACTAAAATTGAGAAATAATGTGATTTATTAGATGAAAGTTTTCATCTACCGGTCTG
Source organism: Paralvinella palmiformis (assembly GCA_025642065.1). NCBI lineage: Eukaryota > Metazoa > Annelida > Polychaeta > Terebellida > Alvinellidae > Paralvinella > Paralvinella palmiformis. Next base: position 1,682 of record JAODUP010001584.1, read on the forward strand.
TCTCTTTTTATAAAATAGATAACCGACATTTCCGCATAAATTTCCATAAAGTTATATATATATAAAAATATATTATAAATATATATTTATATATATATATTTTAATAAAAAACACAGTGTATTTATCAAGCAGTTGTTCACTTCTCTTAAAATTACGATTGTAAAGAAAAGACCTACTTCAACCAAGATTGAAATACAATCCTGTCAAAGTGAAGGACAAACACATCGACTACTTGTCAAACTCCACAGAGTCTGATCATACTATAACCAAATAGTACAGGAGTATTTATTGAAGTAGGTGCTGTTTATTATTCCTAATGTCCTGTCAATCTTAGCCAGGGACCATCAAAACGCACTTCGATTGATGTAGAATAGTCCGAAGTGTTGGAATATCGGTTCTAAATGCGTAAATATAAGACCACATAGCCATATCTTTTTAACTCTATTATTATGTTAGTACAGTGTATTTGAAATACACAATTACAAACTTTTCAATTTAAATATTTGTTTACATCCTTTGAAATAACAGTGTTAATGATATGATACTACTACTACTACTAATAATAATAATAATAAATTAGAATTTGTTTTAAATAGCACAGTTGTTTGGCTGGACTCATCCTACTATAGTATCACATCAGGGGAACGAATCCCAACCTACTACATGTTAGGATTATTAGATAAGAGAACAGGTTTTAATTTCCTTGACTACGGATCCATGTATATTCTAGACAGATGGTGGTAATACAGCAGGCCCCCGTTATAACGAGGACCAGTATAACACGAAATCGGATATAACATAGTCAGATCGTGGACCCC
>JAODUP010001584.1:7500-37500 GCA_025642065.1 Paralvinella palmiformis
TATTAGACAATTCATAGTTGTATGTTATTCGTGGAGGCTGGTAGTGGAAGAGATCAATGAGACGAGATCAATAATCATTACGTTCGTGGTGTATCACACCTCAACCGTTAATCGCATAGAAATGATTATAAAGTACATACCTGTATGACGTCACCAACACGTTCGATACAGATGTCTGTCTGCTGATCTGGGGAAGTCCAGCAATAAGGTAGGACAACTTGTTTCTGTTTCTTCTAAGGTAAATAATTTGCTTCAATGTTAGTAAACAACATTTCTGAGACCCAAGATTAATCAGGGTATAAACATTCACTGTGTTAGTTTCATGGTTTGAGATACTCACATTCTGCTTTACTCAAATTTATATCGTCATGATTAATTAGTTAAACCTAATATAAAGAATTACTAATTAACATATAATATTGTATTTCTATTGAACATGCATACATTTATACACAAAATAACTTTATATATATATATATATATATATATATATATATTCGTGTGTTTGTGTTAATTTTGCCGATAATTGAAAAGCAAGGACAAGGCCAACCTTGCTAACACCTCGCTCCAACACTCTCGGTCCAAACATTTTGTAGCTTCTGTAAAACTTATTCCTGTTCTTTGGGTGTTTGCCAATGTTGAAGGTCATCGCTGAGAGTTGAGCGGGAGCTGTACTGCCAAGGCTCACAGCTTGGAACTTGAACTTACAGGAACCGTGTTGGTCCTTTTTGTACGCCGAAAGAATTGTCTTCTGACCGCTGCTGTACAACTTCAGGTCTGGTTCGTCAAACACCTTCAGCTGCAGGCTTGTTCCATTCAACGTACAGCCACAGTCTAAATCTGATAAAATATATCACACAAATTCAGAAACATCACCATTCTCACCAACATCTGGGTCGACGCCCTCTATCATTAACCGGCAGGTGGCGTTTGGTTACCATGGCGGGTTTGAGGAGGCCCCTGAGTCGAACTTACCTCGGTTGATAACTTACCTACGCGAGAAAGATGGACAACATGATCATTTGTCACTCACTTACCAATTGCCTATCCGCGGGATTCTTGTCCTCCAGAATTCCGGAAAAGCATAAAATCCTATATCGTCTGCCAGCAAGAAGGATTGTCCTCAGATATCCTTTGGTAATCTAGAAAATATAATATAATTAGTAGCTACCGTGTTGGAGCATCAATGGCGCATTTCACATCATGTGATACAGTTGTCTGTCGACCACCAACCAATAGCAGCTTGAGAATGATTTACTCCGTGGCGAAAGCTGAATAACAAAGTGGCAAAACCACAAACAGTGCTACAAGGCTTGGGATCAGTTGATGACCGACTAGTCATACGTCAGGACCACATATCTTCTGTTTTACTTCGGTTTCTTTTCGTGCATTACCCGATCAAAGTGGGAGTGTAACGTGGGTTGCTGCCATAAATCTACAATCAGGGGCCTCGCTAATTTTATTGGATATCGGTAGCCACAGGCTTCAGACCTTCCAACATTTTATTTAAAAAGATCTTCCACTTACTATCATAAAATGGTAGAAATGGTTTGGCTTGAAAAAAAAGTCCAGTTTAATACAGAATAATTTCTTTCCTTCAGAAAAAAAAACGACAGAATTTTTTTCAGAAATTAAACCTATTTTATTCAACCAAACAGACATGTATGCAGTTTTACAATGTTCTCAGCAAAATCACGTCTTAATAGACATGCAAAATGCCGTGGTCAAAAATATCCGATGAAAATGTTATACTTCAATCTCATTCGTTGAAAAACAACGCGCAGCCAAATGGTGCTGGGGCTTTTATACGGTAGACTTGGAAGGTCTGCGGCAAACAATGTCTTTATATAGACTTAGACCATCCGACATCCGGGTCTCGGATATCACATCTATGTATATATTTAAGAAACCGATACACCAGCTGTAGTTGACAGTCGTCTTTGGCCAAGCGAAGCATGGCAAAAACAAAAGGGCAAATAAATCGAATTAATAGTGGAAACTCTGTTTAACGTGTATTCAAATATATGCCGGTATACGACATTAACCCGACTTCACTCTGCGTGAGTGGCTGTTGTCAGATTTCGCTGTATCACGAAGCAGGCCGTGTGGCTGACATTAAAGCCAAAGCGAGTCAGTAGTTCTGTGATTAATGTATGGGCTGCATGTCAAAGTTCCAGCATTACGAGTAGCTTAATGACGATAGGAGATTGACAGGCACGTACTAATGACATCAAGTTGTGTTGTTATGGTCTTCTCCGTTTCATCCATCAAAGCAACAGCTTGTTGGTATGGGCTATAAAATGACCCTGTTATTGCCAACTCCGGAATAGTAAGATCTTGTGAGAGTTACAGAATAAGAAATTAATCTGATTCATTTCAGTTGTCTATTAGTTTTACTATCTTCCTCAGTTGATATATTGCAATGGTTTAGTTATAAATCCCTTTCTCAGACTGATTTGGGTATGACAGCGTATTTAGTACTATAGTAACTATTTTTGTTGCAATGACATACTCTTCAGATGAATTTACTGTGGCACAAAATGGTTAAACGATATAGTCCATGTTACAAAAAAAAGGATTTCTTTGGCACACAAATTGTATGAAAGAATACTTATCTAAACTCACGAAAATAGTTGACCAATAGATCGATCTCATTACAAGATCGCCATCTAGGGAGAGCCAGACGAAACAAAAATGTATAGGACGTAAAACAACTAACACCCAATACTTGGTTTATACTATACAGGTCGATAAAACAACAGTTTACTGATGAATGATATCAACAAGGTGTCCTGATTTATATTTTTTGGTATCCTTATTGGTCGTAAACAATAAGAATGTGATTACTGAAATAGTAATACTACATTTCAGATAAGTTATTCTAGCAGAAGTGTGTCGAGTCGTGATAACGCAGTTAGTTAGAGCATGGGACTAGTAAACAAATGGTCGCTGGTTATTATTGTATTATTATAATTATATGATGAAATTGACTAGACACACACACACACACCTGTTGATGATCCTGAACATGTCATGGGGGAGGGGGAAGAAACTGGTGACACAATTGCTGGTAGAGCAAGCAACTTATGATTGATCACTCTTATGGCGAAAGTTTACATTTTTAAACATTTTCATCCTAAGCGTTTTATGAAAGGCGAATTTGGCTGAAAATTACTGTAAGACATTAGTTGATCTAAGAATGGAGTGTCTGTCTATAAATAAAACTTACTGGAGAGTAAGTTTAGTATTATAATTATTGTATCAAACGTGATTCACAAAATAGAAATAAAACACGACAACATTAAAACTGTATACATCGTTTTTACTCTGACCGCCATTTTATATTCTCTAACACACTCCACCATCGAACGTAATATTGTTAAATTAGCGGCAGATGACATGTAAATAAAATAATAAATACTTTATAAATAATGGATAAATAGTGTTAGAGAGTTGTCTTATCGTAGTTATAACAGTAACAGCAGTAACAACAGTAACAACAGTAACAACAGTAACAACAGTAACAGCAGTAACAACAGTAACAGCAGTAACAACAGTAACAGCAGTAACAACAGTAACAGCAGTAACAACAGTAACAACAGTAACAAGAACAGTATCAGGAATGGGAATGTCCCTGATGATGGCACTATAGTTATATAATGAGCTAAATTATAATAAAGTTTAGTACATTTGTTTTTATTTCAGTGGTAGAGTTGTTCTTTCTCAATGATGCACAACAATATCTGGAATTAATATTCTGCCCGTAAGTATGTATGTATACATGTAGTAATTGGTTTTTAGTTACTTCAAAATCCCAAACTGCGGCAGTTTTGATGCAGTTATCCCTGTTTGTGTATTACATTAAAGAAGTTCGTCTAACTTATTATTATTATTATTATTAGTAGTAGTAGTAGTAGTAGTAGTAGTAGTAGTAATTGTATGGCTAATGTGTTCAGTACCACTTTCTCCTGATGTTTCTCTTGAATGAAGTAAATCTCTTAGTTCGATCCTGTAATGTTATATTTATATGTTATATAGTAAATAAATATGGTATAATAATTGTTAACATTTTCTTTCAGCCACGGACAACATTTCGTGCTTCTGTATATCAACTACAGAAAAATGATTAAGGTTGTAGTATCGTGAGAATTAAAAGATGTATCTGGAATTTTGTTGTACTTGTTTAAAACTCAGAATAACAATTATAATTATAAAAATATCAATTATACATTGAAATCGACATACAAATTCGAATCATAATGCATAACTAATATTACTGTCTGGAGATATTACTTCATGATAATATTTGTCTCTTTATTTATCTAATATTAATATTTACCTTAACATATCAAGGAAGTGGGAATATTTAAGAATTTCGTAAGATAACAATTTCAGGATGACACAAGATGATTTGAAACTGATTTGAATTTAGGATCATCTTCCACTGATGTTTACGTCATCCATATCTAATGGAGCATGGTCGGGAGAAGCGGTTATTCCATCAGAATACTTTCCAGTGGCCGTTAGTAAGATGAATGCTTATTTTGTATTTGGTTCAGATGACAAAAGAATATACGAGGCGCTTTATCCGGCACCTACTGGAATATATGCTGAACCAGATCTGTAAGTTAATAATAATAATAATAATAATAATAATAATAATGTATATTTAACACAGTACCCTTGCTGACAGAAACCACTCAAAGGCGCTGTACAATATTTATCGGTGAAAGTAAACACATTTTTAGAACTAAAGTAAATTTTTCAAAGGACGACACATTTCTTATTCAGACTTTCGCATCACACAGGATCGATATTTGGATCACGTTTTATAATTTGATGGATTAGTTTAGTCTTACATCAACAATTAATGTAAGACTATTGATTGTCTGAGCTAATTAGCATAATTCGTTACATTCTAATAAAAGATTCCATATGAGGAAGCCAGTTGCTGAGAATAATCTTATTCTATTTCAGTCATCGCTTAGAATGTTTTCATTCAATAAATTTCGTTCAGTTACTACCTTCAAATGCGTTGGAGAAGTACACATCTACTGTCTGGTAGGTATATCAACAAACAGATGATACATTGGAAATATAATACAATGGAATCCCATATAGATTCATCACTGATAATGTTTTAGCTTCCAGTTTCTTTAATAAGCACATAGCTCTAGGTACAGAAGAAAAAAAGGAAGAAAATTGCTTGATTTTTCATTCCAGGTTTGTATATGAAATCATAAAGACATGGAACAACTTGACGACCAATCACAGTGTAATACAGCTGGCGTTGGCATCACATGTTGAAGGAGTTAAACTCCTTATCGAGGCTCCGTTTTTTGATGATCCACCGAACCCAGGAGGACCACCAGGAGAACCATTTCCTGAACTCTGGCGGTATGAAGGTACACATAGTCAACACATAACCTGAATGTTGACCCGAGTAGTTCTAGAAGATTCCATGAGGAATCACCGGAGGGGACATTTTAAATAGTCTGCATATCATTCATATGTATATATATATATATATATATATATATATATATATATATATAGAGAGAGAGAGAGAGAGAGTATGTGTTTATGGTTTTTTTCTTTCATAATTCTATTTGTTTATCTTTTCTGTCTTGTGTAGTAGTGGAAATATTCTTCCTCAATGATAAGGATCATTATGTTGAATTGGAATTCTGCCCGTAAGTAGAATTACGAAGAAATTAAAATCTAAATGAATTAAATGAATACTCAACAATAGACATAACTGATATCTTTCCTTAAGTTTTGTCATATCGTGAGGTTAATTACTGTTTTATTATTTTATTTGTAAGCGGGTAAGACAATATTAGCTAAACCCACAGAAATATTATTATCACATGCTAACGTATCCAGCCAGTAATACTATTACTAATTCATGATTACAATTATATATAAAGTTATTTAGGTTAAACCATACAATTCCTTAATCAGTAACAATTGTTTCATTATTAGATAACATATATAATAAAAGTATATATATATATATATATATATATATATATATATATATATATATGCATATTCCAAGTATTTATTTGTCTCTAAAGTTTTATTTCCATATGATATATATTCTATTTCAACAGCTTTGTTTCTTGTTTCTGCCTATTTGTGGATATGGAATCTAAAATCTATGCATCAAATAATCAAAATATAACTTTTGTTTCAGACATGGCCAGCATCTTGTCATATTACTGAACGGGTACAGAACTTCATTCAAAGTAAATATCAAGAGCTAGTTACATACGGCATAGCATTCGTTATCATATTGTTAGAAGTAAAAGTATAATAAACAATAATACAATATAACTTCACATAACAGACATCTTTACGAAAGAAAGATAAACACACACCAGTATAGTATACATTTTATGAGCGATGTTGGCATTCGAAGACATTTTCGATGTTTTTAGGAACAAATATCATTGAATTTCAACTCAACGATAACAAACACTACTTGGTCTGGAGAAGCAGTGATCCCATCAGGATACTTCCCAAAGGCAGTAACCAAGATGAATGCTTATGCTATCCACGGATCAGATGAAGAGCGAATCTATGAAGCCCTTTATCCCACACCTTATGGAAAATATCCAAATCCAGATTTGTACGTTTTAAATATAATCATAATTGAAATCTTCGTGTATAGTTAACACATTAAAAGTTGTTTGAGATAAGTACCATTATTAAAGCATTAAATATAGCTGGTTCTGTTATTAGTAAAGTTCTATGTTTTTCTATATCATGATAGATAGATTATAATGTTCAACCCACATTCTTGTCATTTCAGTCATCGATTGGAGTATTTCATGCCAATAGATTTTATTCACCTTGATCCATCAAATATGGGAGACAATTATACTTCTAATGTTTGGTAGGCAATTAAACATTTCTGATAATAATAGTTTCAATCTAATCTATGGAGTGATACCAGCTATTTAATATTTATAGCAATAGATTCATTATGGGAGCGTTTCTCAATCACTTAAAAATAATGAAACTTCTCGCCAATAATTCAATTTATAGCAATAACAGCCTATTGAAACGACCAAAACGTCGTATTACTGTATACATATATTTCTTAGGTTTGTATACGAAATCACAAAGACCTGGAACGACTTACCAACCAATCACAGTGTTATACAGCTGACCTTAGTGTCACATGAAGGAGGAGTGAAACTCCTTATGAATGCTCCATTTTTTAATGACCCGCCAAATCCTGGAGGACCAGCCGGAGAACCTTTTCCTGGATTGTGGGAATATGAAGGTAATTACACATTTTTTGTATTCATGTTATCAATTATATTTATAGCCTAATACAGAACTCGCATGCAGTTTATACTTATTTTCTACTATTGTAGAAATTCAAGATTATCAATTATATGCACTTTTATTTTTATCATAGTGGTTGAAATATTCTTTCTCAATGATCTTGATCACTATATTGAACTGGAATTCTGTCCGTAAGTAATTGTGTATATGTGTGTGGGTGTGTGCGTTCGACTTCATAAGGTTTTTGGCTTTTTAATATTATGAAACATGTTCTTGATTCACACTGTCAATAAAACCAGATTATATATGTTGTCTATATTGCTATAATTTAATTATATACTGAAACAGATATAAGTTTATCGAATTGATCTTTAATCTTTCCAGTCATGGACAACATCTGTTACTTTTGTTGAATGGTTATAGAAGTTCATTCAAAGTAAATATATTATTTAAACAGTTAGTTTGTTATCTAACACTATCATTATACACGACATTTATTTAAGCTTATAACAGAAAAATGCTAAATATTATATATTGTTATAAACACACATTGAAATTATTTATGCATATAATGAAAAAAGTCAACATTACATAAGAAATATTTTGAATATAATACAAACAAGTATTGGAATCTCTTTGTAGATTCAAATAATAAATGAGATATTTACTGGATTGATCATAGTACAGGGCGTAATTTTATTATTTCTTATCCGAGGAACAATTATCGTTGAATTTCACCTCGACAATAATAAACAATAGCACGTGGTCTGGAGAAGCAGTGATCCCATCAGGATACTTCCCAAAGGCAGTAACCAAGATGAATGCTTATGCTATCCACGGATCAGATGAAGAGCGAATCTATGAAGCCCTTTATCCCACACCTTATGGAAAATATCCAAATCCAGATTTGTACGTTTTAAATATAATCATAATTGAAATCTTCGTGTATAGTTAACACATTAAAAGTTGTTTGAGATAAGTACCATTATTAAAGCATTAAATATAGCTGGTTCTGTTATTAGTAAAGTTCTATGTTTTTCTATATCATGATAGATAGATTATAATGTTCAACCCACATTCTTGTCATTTCAGTCATCGATTAAAGTATTTCATGCCAATAGATTTTATTCACCTTGATCCATCAAATATGGGAGACAATTATACTTCTAATGTTTGGTAGGCAATTAAACATTTCTGATAATAATAGTTTCAATCTAATCTATGGAGTAATACCAGCTATTTAATATTTATAGCAATAGATTCATTATGGGAGCGTTTCTCAATCACTTAAAAATAACGAAACTTCTCGCCAATAATTCAATTTATAGCAATAACAGCCTATTGAAACGACCAAAACGTCGTATTACTGTATACATATATTTCTTAGGTTTGTATACGAAATCACAAAGACCTGGAACGACTTACCAACCAATCACAGTGTTATACAGCTGACCTTAGTGTCACATGAAGGAGGAGTGAAACTCCTTATGAATGCTCCATTTTTTAATGACCCGCCAAATCCTGGAGGACCAGCCGGAGAACCTTTTCCTGGATTGTGGGAATATGAAGGTAATTACACATTTTTTGTATTCATGTTATCAATTATATTTATAGCCTTATACAGAACTCGCATGCAGTTTATACTTATTTTCTACTATTGTAGAAATTCAAGATTATCAATTATAAGTACTTTTATTTTTATCATAGTGGTTGAAATATTCTTTCTCAATGATCTTGATCACTATATTGAACTGGAATTCTGTCCGTAAGTAATTGTGAATAAGTGTGTGGGTGTGTGCGTTCGACTTCATAAGGTTTTTGGCTTTTTAATATTATGAAACATGTTCTTGATTCACACTGTCAATAAAACCAGATTATATATGTTGTCTATATTGCTATAATTTAATTATATACTGAAACAGATATAAGTTTATCGAATTGATCTTTAATCTTTCCAGTCATGGACAACATCTGTTACTTTTGTTGAATGGTTATAGAAGTTCATTCAAAGTAAATATATTATTTAAACAGTTAGTTTGTTATCTAACACTATCATTATACACGACATTTATTTAAGCTTATAACAGAAAAATGCTAAATATTATATATTGTTATAAACACACATTGAAATTATTTATGCATATAATGAAAAAAGTCAACATTACATAAGAAATATTTTGAATATAATACAAAAAAGTATTGGAATCTCTTTGTAGATTCAAATAATAAATGAGATATTTACTGGATTGATCATAGTACAGGGCGTAATTTTATTATTTCTTATCCGAGGAACAATTATCGTTGAATTTCACCTCGACAATAATAAACAATAGCACGTGGTCTGGAGAAGCAGTGATCCCATCAGGATACTTCCCAAAGGCAGTAACCAAGATGAATGCTTATGCTATCCACGGATCAGATGAAGAGCGAATCTATGAAGCCCTTTATCCCACACCTTATGGAAAATATCCAAATCCAGATTTGTACGTTTTAAATATAATCATAATTGAAATCTTCGTGTATAGTTAACACATTAAAAGTTGTTTGAGATAAGTACCATTATTAAAGCATTACATATAGCTGGTTCTGTTATTAGTAAAGTTCTATGTTTTTCTATATCATGATAGATAGATTATAATGTTCCACCCACATTCTTGTCATTTCAGTCATCGATTGGAGTATTTCATGCCAATAGATTTTATTCACCTTGATCCATCAAATATGGGAGACAATTATACTTCTAATGTTTGGTAGGCAATTAAACATTTCTGATAATAATAGTTTCAATCTAATCTATGGAGTGATACCAGCTATTTAATATTTATAGCAATAGATTCATTATGGGAGCGTTTCTCAATCACTTAAAAATAACGAAACTTCTCGCCAATAATTCAATTTATAGCAATAACAGCCTATTGAAACGACCAGAACGTCGTATTACTGTATACATATATTTCTTAGGTTTGTATACGAAATCACAAAGACCTGGAACGACCTACCAACTAATCACAGTGTTATACAGCTGACCTTAGTGTCACATGAAGGAGGAGTGAAACTCCTTATGAATGCTCCATTTTTTAATGACCCGCCAAATCCTGGAGGACCAGCCGGGGAACCATTTCCTGGCTTGTGGGAATATGAAGGCAAGACATCTAGCCTCGATTCAGAATATTTGTTTTCTCCTTAATACTGACCGATATAAAATTAAAATACTCTTATTAGTTGATGGGTGCGTTATTTAAATGTGGCCAAAGTTATAAAGCATGTGTGTTGTATGTTTCAGTGGTGGAGATATTCTTCTTGAATGATCAACACTGTTATGTGGAGTTGGAGTTCTGTCCGTATGTGTTACGTCGAGACTGTACTATTATTCTATCGTTTCATATTGAATCGGTTTAGTTCAGCTCGGATTAAATGCTATTGAACATCATACTATTACAAATTGTTTGTTATCGCTCAGATAAAATTTATTCGTCGTTTAATTAGAGTGTTGAATTAAAGTCATTATATTATGTAATTATAGAGGTATTCCTTTCTTTTCAGTTACTTAATGTCATCCTGTGGTTCGTGTTGTCTTATTTCGCTCATCGTTTTTCCCCTATCTTTTCTTCAGCCATGGACAGCATTTAGTATTGCTGCTGAATGACACGAGACAGTCCTTCATGGTAAGATTCCTTAGATTTTCTGTCCGTGCTATGATCAGAATATACTTCACAGACAAATGAAGGAATAGAAGGATCATTTATTTCTGAAGAATGATCCTTCTAATAATATTGAAAACACCCGCATGGTGGTGTATTGTAGTTACATTAATTAATCTGGGATGTGGTAACAAGCTCTAGAATCTGTTGGCATTTTCCAGGATGGTATTACATGGAAATAGCATAATTTCTTATGATCTACTTCTAAAACACCGAAGAAATTAAAGTTATGTTCGGTCGTAATGCGAACAAGTAAAAATGAATAAACTGCGTGATGTTTTATGAAAGATGAATGAAACGATGATGGATAATTTGCTGTGATTTCTTCATATCTCAGGATCAGTTACCAATGAATTTCACATCAGCGATAGATAATGCCACGTGGTCTGGAGAAGCACTGATTCCTTCAGGATACTTTCCCAAAACAGTAATTAAGATGAATGCTTATGCTATACATGGATCAAATGAAAGCAGAATATACGAAGCGCTTTATCCTACGCCTTATGGACAATATTTAAATCCTGATTTGTAAGTGAATTTGTTTAGTACTTTTTTCATATTAACATTGGATGATATGAATAACATTATCTTTTAATTTCATTTAAATATATTTTCAATGATAATCAATTATTAGCACGTTTTATTTATTCGTTCGTTTGTATACACATATTATAGTTTAATATGTCGTGCCGGTTATAAAATATTTTATTTAAAAGGTGCCGAAGAACTTCCTCGAACTACTAAAAATGACAGAAAAACTTGTAATAATATTTTAATAATAAAATAGAGAATATTTTCTTCTTCCTACAGAAATTCTTTTTATTCAAACAAATAAACAAACAAGTATGCAGTTCTGCAATGTTCTCAGCGAACTCACTTCATAGACATACAAAATGGCGCGATGAAAATATCCAGTGAAAAGGTTATCATATCGTATCAGATATACGGAAAAGAAGTCTTTTAAACTCCCGATGTTGTTTTATAATCTACTAGAAATTACTGTATCCAATATTGCTCTGTACGCAACAAACGGTCAAGACTTGATTTAAATATATCCAATCTCATTCGTTGAAAAACAACGCGTCACCAAATCTGTATAGCTCACACGAATGGTGTACAAACTTAAAACAGATGCCGTGTTAAACAACGTCCGAGATTAAGCGAGATCTGTGAGCGCTTGGTTCCACGGGGGTGGGGGGGTGCGTCTCTCTAATAGCTCTGGTGCTACTTTCAACTATATTTTAAAATAATGTTGACAGCGGTAAAAGCGATAGATTTTCAAAATAAAGTGGGAAAGCGGAAGGTTTTCTAGAAAAAGAAGATCTTCCGCTTTATCGAAAGACTTGGAAGGTCTGTATTCGTCCCCTGTACGTTTGCACATATGCGCGCATGCACGCACACAAACACACACACACACGCGCGTGCACACACCCCCATATATATATATATATATATATAATTTATCATTGTTTTCTATTTCCAGCCACAGACTTGAATACTTTGAAGACATTGACTTTGCGGAGCTGGATCCAACAAATGACAATGATCAGTATCACTCGCCTGTATGGCTGGGAGTATGTTGAAACACAGAAACACCACCTATCCATAAAATCAAACAAAAGTACGATGTTGTGTACATATAAACTAAACATAAATGCTTAAATGATTCAAACAACAAATTTGTTTCTTTTAATTCGTGACTTAAACTTAATTATCACGATCTATATGTTCTACAATACTAATTTGACATATTTGATAATTAATATTTAACATTAATATACCTCTCTGAGTCAAATAAAGTCTGCGATTTCGCCACAAACGTTCACGCTTCGCAAAAAATAAAACGTTCCAATTATCGTTCGGAAAGCATGGTTTTGACCAATCGCTAGGTGGCCAATTTAGTATTGCGACATTAATTGTGAATCGTTGGTTCAAGGGGTATACGGACGATTTCGCACCAACATCCCTGCCCCTAAATGGGACATTTAACATTTACCAATCACAGTTATCAGCAAAATCAATATCTAAAATAAGAATGTCTTCACAATGCATACACAACGTATTATTAACATCAACAATCGTTAACGACGTAATATAAAACAAATTTGGCTGAACTCCTCCGCGATCATTAAACAAACCAATTTTTGTACAATAAAATATCATATTTATACGAATGGTTTATAATGACTGGTATATAATTCATATATGTACACACACAACACATGGGTTTCCGACGACTACTCAAGACAATCCACATCTGATACACCGACAACTTCCTCCTCAGGAGGCAAATCTTCGTAACAGGCTGGACTAATATTCCTTGCGCAGTTATCAATTCTACCGTCCTGGTGAGTCTATATCTTCCTCCCCAGGTTTTTATTATTCTGCCCAGAGGCCATAACTTTCTAGGTATATTCTAATCAATGATGGGGATAATATCACCTTCAACCAAGTTCCTTGCCGACTGGATCCATTTTGTCGCAGCTGTAATAACGGGAGATATTGTTTCGTCCATCTTTGCCAGAATCGATCAGCCAAATGCTGTACATGATGTTAACGTATTCTGTAAGTGTATCCCTTGTTGCAAGCCGGAAACAGGTTTGGCTGAATGAGATTCTTATTTCATACTTTAGAGTGGCATGCATCCTGACTACAAGTATGGCTCCTAACAGCTCCAATCGTGGGATGGTTATCTGGCGAATTGGCGCTAGATGATACTTTCCCAATAGAAAGGCAAATGCATGAACAAATCCATTTTCGTCCACTATTCGGACATAGGACACATCACCGTATGCATCTTGGGATGGGTCACAAAAGTTATGTAACTGGATATTGCTAATGCATCCAAAACCATCACCTGATCGTAATAGATCTAAACTTCTGTAAGTCATGCATCCACTTCAGCCAGCCCAGTGAGTTACCTTTATCTAACTTCTCATCCCAGCCCTTCCACTATATTCGTTCTGGAAGATCTTCTTGGCTTGGAGGATGAACGGCCTGAGAAATCCCATCGGGTTATACACTACATTCGTAACACCGAACAGCTTTCTACGGGTAAACACTAATTCCACCTCCGCTTTCTGAAGATCTTGGGTAACCTTCTCTTTATTCCAGCATATACCTAGTGCCCTCCCCAACAAGCAAAGATGACCCTGGAGATCTAGACTTCTCACTTCACTACATGCTCGCTCAGACTCTGGTATAGATTCTATCACCTTCCTCTTATTAGGTAGCCACTTAGTAAGACGGAATCCTCTAAATGAAAGTAATCTTCGGAGTTAATTCACTAGGTGAATAGCAACTGTTTGATTGTCAACAGAAATTAAACAATGATCAACATAGAAGTCTCTCTACACGGCCGTTAGGACTTGAGTATCAAACTCATTTTGATAATCCTCTACAGTGTGGCGAAGTTCAAAACTCGCACAGCTGGGGCTCTACACGCCATCGAATAGATGTACCGTCATCCAGTATATATCAGGAGGTCGTCTGACACCATCATCACTCCACCACAAGAATCGTAGAACACTCTTCTGGTAAGGTGAAACCATTACTTGGTGGTACGTAGATTCATTATCTCCCATCACTGCCACAGGCTGCTCTCGCAATAGAAGTAACACCCCAAGCAACTGAGGGATATACCATTTTGCTGAGCAGTAGAGTCGAACGCTATCCTAAATTTACTGTGTTTCTTCCTGTTGGTGACATTATGGTGCGGCAAGTACCATGTCCAACGGGGCAAACCATCAATGATGACCTTCTCCGGATATCGGGCTTCAACAAACGGCTTCAATAAACGTTTCATGTAGTTCATGGTCTTTGATTAGACACCTTCCTACAATCTGTATTCGTGCACCAACCACATGGTTGTTATCTGGTAGACCGGGTGGATTAGTTTTAAAGGAAATATCACACTGTATATGACCTTTCTTGCTTATTAGAGACTGTTCCCATACATTCGGCATCATCTTGTCAGCCACATATAGTTGAGGCGGTTGGTCAATTACATGACCGACGTCAATCTTCCAAAATAATTCAACCCCTTTATCAAGCTGCACGTCTGATGTGTGAATAAAGTTACTTACTGCCTCCTCTGCTGTGTATCCGGCTCCAAGGGGACCATTTATTGTCCATCCAAGTACAATTTTAACAGCATAAGGCTCATCATTCCCACCACATCTCACCTTTAACGGAATAAGAGCTTGAGGTACATCTTGACTAATCATTATAATTACCTTTTCATCAGATTCATCTTTCATAGACATATGTCTCCACGTCTTATCCACGGCGTACATCTTATGAAGCAAAATACTATTTACCTTCATGTTCAGACTGGCAACCTCCAGTGATGTTTGAATAACATCTGTGTCTTGACCAGAGGTTAGGGTCTCAAGCGACAAATACCGAGATCTTGTAGTAACTTGACATAGCAGAATCATCGGTTAATAGCAATTTTGCTATATTGCGCCATCTACATTGAATATGAAATGGCAGACGCTCAACAATCTTCACCATGTGGGCTCAAGTGTGTTTAGCAAAATCCTGGATACCTTCGGCACCATGAGCCTTCAATGTTGGTCCTTCTGTGACCTTTTTGATCTCGATTATACTCTTTAGCAGATTCATCAGATCTAACATCTGTCGTTGCATCATACTACTCATTGATGACAACATTCCGGTATCCTGGCTTGCATAAGTAGGTATTGCGTTCAGAGTAGCACTGGTTGTATGCTGATTCATGGATATAGAATAGACCTGTGGTTTGAATCGACCTGAACAATATCTAGACTCAGGTCTCAAGATGTGGTTATGTGTAGACACATGTTCATTTGATTTGGGATGTCCACAAACACTAAGTTCATCGTCTTTATTCAGTGGCAAATAAGTCGACAGCACCTCTTCTTGGAGCAGCGGGCTCTGCCTGTATGACCGCCTCTCGTCTTCTACGGTTGAGAATCATCTGTTCATATTCTAATTGGCTTTGTTGCTTGACATGCTCAAACTTTACTCTGAGTGCAGCTGATTTAGCAGCAGCTTTAGCTATCATAGCAGAGGTTGTAGTAGAAGCTTAGTAACTGTGCTGAGAGCCTTGCTGTGATATAATATGGTCTGGTCTCAGGCTATCATAATGCTACTCAAATTAATCCTTGTCTACTTTATGGGAATTTTCACCTGTCATCATTCTACTGGTGCCAACCGGAAACACAGTAGCTGTGTGTGCACAATAAAGACATATAATTTACAATATTGGTAATTGCACTAGTTTAATATCACGCAATGTGAGAGTGACACAGAATACTATCTAATCAAAGATAGGTGAGGCAAATAATACTATATACTATAGATACCAGACAATCAACGTTTGAGAACAATGTAAACCATGAGAATAATGGACGAGAAAAACATAAATTAATGATTAACAAAAATACACATTAACTACATTATATGACGTAATATGCCATATGATACAAGTTCATTAAGTGTAGATTGTCCACGAACGTTGCTGATACCTCCACAGGTTAGAGTTTCACTGTAGCAGTTGGCACTAAAAAAACTAAAAGACAACAACAACAAACAAATACTGTCATCTAGGTCGAAACGGAATTTATTCTAGACCATTCTGAATACACCAATTATCGCTGCGTGTCGTGGAACTACAAATATATAAGCATAGGATTGATATTATTTGATTCACAATTTGGGAATACTAATTACATACGACAAACTCTATGCATACAATTTTGTTCCTTTAATCAATACTTCGTTATTTAAACTTAATCACCATGATCTATATATTCTATAATATTAATTTGACATATTTTATAATTAATATGCAACATTTATATACCTCCTTGGGCTAAATAAAGGCAGCAATTTCACCACAACGTTCACACTTTACAAAACAATTAAACGTTACGATTATCGTTGAGAAAGCATGCTTTTATCAATTGTCCTGAAAGAAAACTAGACCGCGCACGGCCGCCGATTTAATGGCAAACAGGTCCCAACTTCCGGTCAGGAAAAAAGGGAACTTTTACTGCTAAAATCAGGTTTATAAACATGGTGAATTCTTGTTGCGTCGTTGCTTCATAACCGTGGGCGTGGAAGTAATAGAAAAGGAATACCTTTTCAGCTAGTAAGTATAAGGAACATATTTAAAATAGCTGTTAAAGAGGTTGGGGAATTAAGCTTAACTATTATTGTATTTAGCCTATTCAACAATCTCCGGCTCGTCTCTGGTGTTTGATCCCAACTAGACTAGATTGATGGACTTGTATAAGACGACAATTACATACTTGATGATATATATATATATATATATATATATATATATATATATATATATATATATATATATATATATATATATATATATTCAAGTGAATGGCAAGTGTACGGTCAAACAAGCGAATAAGCATCCATCGCGCTTACATTCAGTTCTTCCTCGCTTGATAATGATAGGTCCTAATAGGTAAGTGAGTGAATGGCGAGTGATCAGCTTGTAATCGACAACTAGACAAGTCTGCCATCAATTGTGTTTCTGTTTGAACCCTGTTCCTCTCACTTGTGAAACACATTTGTAGAATATGTTGGCCTGTTTGTCATTCAGATATCACCCAGAATTGTTCCCGTAAAAGAGAAAGAACGTGTTCCCTACCTGTGTGCCCAGATAAAGTGATACCTTTGCGACTCTACTTCGGGTCAATGATAAGAACAGACAAAACGGAGTAGAACTTAACGAGTTATTATACATTCGAGTCATTTCGCGGGCGTCGTCGTTAATAGTGTGTTATATCGTTTAATATTATCATCTGGTGGGCGAGTTCCGTAAAGTATCAACAAGAAACCTTAAATCGTATAAAAAGGGTGCAATCAATTAAACTTCTTCGACCTGACAGTGATGTGGCTCATTTACACGAACTATTCAATAAAAGATTGGTTCCACATCTTCCACAATTAGTAGATTTCACCATCACACCATACACACTTCGAACAATATCAACTAGAATAATGAGTTGTAGATAATCTTTTTTTCCTAATTCAATCTACATATTTAACCATATATCATACTTAACTTTCTACTTAACTATCTTGCATATATGTAAGTAATATATCTGTTTTATGATATTAGTGGCTTGTTTACAAATCCTGTGGATAGTTATCTTATCAGAACAACTAATATACAGTGGACCACCAGAGTTATGCTATAGTAAATTACACTTTCTATCATTGAGATATATAATTTATTAAGTATTTCACTATTTACACAGAGTGAGTTCAATAGTATTATGAAGAACAATATTTGTTTACATTTGGAGACAACTGTTCCGCATTACTTTGACTGCGTTAACTTGTTGTCAATGGTAACACCAATATATTTAAACGTTTCATATATTTCCATAGGATCATTGTTTACTATAAGATGTGTATTCCTCTTATATTTTGTCCACCGTTCAGGGTTAAAGATCACCACAACTCAATCACAACAGCTCTTCCAGAATTTTATTCCGACACAAATTACATTACACTCATCGTGTACAACAAATTGTCTCAGCAATCTGTTCTCGTCACAAACCGGCATGAGTCCTGCATAAGTTGAGTATGCCAGACTATATATATATATATATATATATATATATATATATATATATATATATATATATATATATATATATATATATATTATAGGGGTCTGTGTGTTGTGTGTGTGTGTCTGTGTGTGTGTGCGCGCGCGCATGCGTGCATATGTACAAACTTCCAAGTCTTCCGATAAAGCGCGAAAGATCTGCTGCTTTTCCTGTATTTCTAGAAAACGCTTTCCCGCTTTATTTACCGATGTCAAAATTATATTAAAATATAGAGGTGTATTGTGTTCGATATATTTAAGTACGGTACGTGTTTATATAATGTTTCGTTTATTAAATGGCAAGTTAAGATTTGAGTGTATCGAAATAGACTCTTTTATACTGTATTTAGTAGAAGTACCTTAGTTCTGTTTGTTGTTAGACGATAATTAATTTGTGGTTAGTGAACGCATTTCCACAGTTCATGCTCCAGGTACAATAACACACCGGGTTACACAATTAGGTTTATCACCAGTAGATTGTCCTTTTACTAAATATGCATAGCACGTGCCGTGATGGAATTATGGACTCACTTAGTCAACTTATAAATTGTGCTAATTTTACTAAGCCATGGTCTGACGAGTATTTAATGTCGGTTCTATTGACCAAAGCATTTTAATTTATACTGATATTTAAATATTATTATTATACACAGTTTTAGTATTCCTACGGTTTTTATTTCTATGTATTTCTTCAATCTTGGGGGTTGATATTAAATAAATAATCGGGTGGTCGCACAGACTAGCCACGTTTAGCTTCCAAATGTATTTAGTTTATTTTATATTTTATTTGTATTGAAGGTGCTACATTGATGTGAAGACGGATTAAAAGTTTGAACATATACGAGTCTTGTCTATTATACCCTTTTTTGGTCCAGTCTATAGTCTTACAAACTGTTGTGAAGTTATCTGTGTAGATGTCTCTTATTAATTTGATGTTGATTCCTTGTTCCTGCAGTGCTTCTAGAATCGAATGAGTTTCCACTGAATCAAAAGCTTTCTCGTAAACCACAAATGGCATACTGGGTGGTATGTTGTGTTCCAGGCATTTTTTCCTTTAGCTGGTTTATACTATGTATCTGGTCCATGGTTGAAAACTGTCTTCTAAATCCGGCTTGTTCCTTTGGCTGGTTGCTGGCTAATACATTTTCCAGTCTGTTGATAATTACTTTATTAAAGCGTTTGTAGATGTTAGAGAGCAGACTGGTTGGCCTATATGTCTTTTGGACCTCTCTTTTTGTGTAGGATTATCATATGTATTTATTTTCATTGTTGCAAAACTTTCCCCTTTGTAGGCATGCTGAGAATAATTATGCAAGTTCTTTGTTGGTTACATGATTTCCACATTTAATTGTATCAATGAGGATGTTATCAATGAGCTTTTTATTAAGCCTTGAACCAGCGACCATTTGTTTACTAGTCCCATGCTCTAACTAACTGCGTTATCACGACTCGACACACTTCTGCTAGAATAACTAGAAATAATCTGAAATGTAGTATTACTATTTCATTAATTACTTTCTTATTGTTTACGACCAATAAGGATACCAAAAAAATATAAATCAGGAAACCTTGTTGATATCATTCATCAGTAAACTGTTGTTTTATCGACCTGTATAGTATAAACCAAGTATTGGGTGTTAGTTGTTTTACGTCCTATACATTTTTGTTTCGTCTGGCTCTCCCTAGATGGCGATCTTGTAATGAGATCGATCTATTGGTCAACTGTTTTCGTGAGTTTACCAACATTTGCTGATAAGATTAAAATCATTTTATTTACTGAGTCAGTCAATGGATACAGCTAATAGTTTCCTCATCTTCTTTTAGTAACATGAACTATATCATCTAACCATTGTGTACCACAGTAAATTCGACTGAAGATTGTGTCATTGTGACAATCAAAAAGGTACTATGGTACTAAATACACTGTCATACTCAAATCATTCTGGGATAGGGATTTATAACTAAACCATTGTAATATATCATCTGTGAAAGATAGTAAAACTAATAGACAACTGAAATGAATCAGATTAATTTCTTACTCTAAAACTCTCACAAGATCTTGCTATTCCGGAGTTGGCAATAACAGGGTCATTTTATAGCCCATACCAACAAGCTGTTGCTTTTATGGATGAAACGGAGAAGACCATAACAGCACAACTTGATGTCATTAGTACGTGACGTCAATCTCCTATCGTCATTAAGCTACTCGTAATGCTGGAACTTTGACATGCAGCCCATACATTAATCACAGAACTACTGGCACGCTTTGGTTTTAATGTCAACCACGCGGCCTACTTCATGATACAGCGAAATCTGACAACAGTCACTCACGCTGAAAGGAAGGAATAAGATCAGATCGGGCCAATGTCGTACACCGGCGTATTTTCTAATACACTTTAAACAGAGTTTCCACTGTAAATTTGTTTCATTTGCCTTTTTGTTTTGCCATGATTCGCTTGGCCAAAGATGGCTGTCAACTACAGCTGGTGTATCGGTTTCTTAAATATATAGATAGATGTGATATCTGAGACCCAGATGTGGGATGGTCTAAGTATATATAAAGATTTTGTTCTGCGATATAAACCGCAGACCTTCCAAGTCTTCCGTATAAAAGCTCCAGTTTTTCAACGAATTAGATTTGAGTATAACATTTTCACCGTATATTTTTCACCACGCTGTTTTGCATGTCTATGAAGAAGTGATATCGCTGAGAATATTGCAGAAATTCATACTTTTTAGTTTGAATAAAATAGTTTTTATTTCTGAAAAATTCTATTGTCATTTTTATTTCTCCAGGAAGAAGAAAATATTCTGTATTTTATTATTTAAATATTGGAAGGTCTGAAACTGTACATATGTTTTTCAAGCATACAATCTTCTGTCATGCAGTAACCGAAAGATCTTCTGCACTTTTTAAATGAAATGTTCGAAGATCTGAAGCCGGTGGCTACCGATATCCAATACAATTAGCGAGGCCCTCGTTTGCAGATTTATGACAGTAACCCACGTCAGCCTCCCACTTCGATCGAGTGACGTACGAAAAGAAACCGAAGTAAAACAGAAGATACAGAGTACTAATGTATTACTAGTCATCAACTAATCTGAAGCCTGGTAGCACTGTTTATGATTGTGCCACATTGTTATTCAGCTTTCAGCATGAAGTAAATCATTCTCAAGTTGGTATTGGTTGGTGGCTGACAGACAACTGTACCACGTGATGTGAAATGCGCCATTGATGCTCCAGCACTGTGGCTACGAATTATATTATATTTTCTAGATTACCAAAGGATGTCTGAGGACAATCCTTCTTGCTGCCATACGATATAGGATTTTATGCTTTCTCGCGTAGGTAAGTTATCAACTGAGGTAAGTTCGACTTAGGGGCCTCCTCAAACCCGCCATGGTAACCAAACGCCACCTGCCGGTTAATGATAGAGGGCGTGGACCCAGATGTTGGTGAGAATTGTGATGTTTCTGAATTTGTGTGATATATTTTATCAGATTTAGAATGTGACTGTACGTTGAACGGAACAAGCCTCCAGCTAGAGGTCTTTGACCAACCAGACCTGAAGTTGTACAGCAGCGGCCAAAAGACCATTCTATCGGCGTACAAAAAGGACCAGCTCGATTCCTGTAAGTTCAAGTTCCAAGCCGTGAGCGTTGGCAAGACAGATCCCGCTCAACTGTCGGCGTTGACCTTCAACATTGGCAAACACCCAAAGAAAAGGAATAATTTTTACAGAAGCTACAAAATGTTTGGACCGAGAGTGTTGGAGCGAGGTGTTAGCAAGGTTGGCATTGTCTTTGCTTTTCAATTCTCGGCAAAATTAACATGTATTATATGTTAATTAGTAATATTTTAGAGTTGGATTTAACTAATTAATCATGACGATATACATACAGAATGTGAGTATTTCAAATCATGCAACTAACATAGCAACGTTTATATCCAGATTAATCTTGGTTCTCAGAAATGTTCTTTACTAACATTGAACCAAATTATTTAATCCTATAAGAAAGAGAAACAAGTTGTCCTACCTTATTGCTGGACTTCCCCAGATCAGCAAGACAGACATCTGTATCGAACGTGTTGGTGACGTCATACAGGTATGTACTTTATAATCATTTCTATGCGATTAACGGTTGAGGTGTGATACACCACGAACGTAATGAACATTGATCTCGTCTCATTGATCTCTTCCACTACCAGCCTCCACGAATAACATACAACTATGAATTGTCTAATAGATTGTTAATACAACTAAATTAAATAGCAATAATATATATATATATTATATATATATATATATATATATATATATATATATATATATATATATATATATATATATATATATATACCTTTCTAAGGAGAAATGGCGAAAATGGACAGTCGCAAATCAAGAAACAGTTTTAATGTTATTAAAGCATTTTGTTTTTAAAGTGAAAGCTACTTATATTTTGTTAGAATTTTTCATTAAGGACTTCATTATTATTAATATAGTATACATTATTATTACTATTAGTAGTAGTAGCATTAGCAGCAGTAGTAAAAGTTGTTATTACTGTTGGTGTAATAATTAGAAGTGGACCACGATATGTTAAAATCAAGAAGCCTTTTTAACAAGTTCTTAAAGCACTGTTTCACGGTATCTTTTCACAAACTATAGTGTCTTCAGGGTGAAACCAGTAATAATTAATAAAGTGTATCACAAATGACTTATAATATTATGAGTATTAGTAGCAGTAGTAGTGTTTGTCATCGTGGTAGTAGCGATGATAAATGTTTATGTTTTACGACCACTTTTGTACACATGGTAGCAGATGCCACACTCGTGATGGTGGTGATGTTATTAGTGCTGTCATCAAGAAGATCATCATCATCATCATCATCACCATCAATGTTATCATCATCAACACCAACATCATCATCATGGTCACCATCAAGAACAACTACATCAATGTTATTATTATTATTGTTGTTGTTGTTGTTATTATTATTATTATTATTATTATTATTATTATTATTATTATTATTATTAGTCAGTTCCGTAGTACGACATGTCCGTATGCTCTAGACGTGGACGTCGGAACTACACCTATGACAGGGACTCTATTCGTCGAGAAGTCATATTCAGACCAGCTGACTGGTATGTGTGGTAACTGTGACAATCAGGACAATGGCTACCATCTGGCTGACGGTACTAGTGTCGACGATGAAGAAGATATGCAGGTTTGTCGAGGTCATAGTCGTAAATAAACAATAATGATTTGTAGGTCAGATGAGGTCGAAAGGTCAGCGTAGATTTTCTTATCATAAACAGTATTGATATTATGTTCTGATGGTGTTTGTGTTCTGAAACCAATATCATAATCTCTTTGGTGTTGGTATTCGTTTTTAGGAGCGATATCGTCTGATCACCGAAAGCTATCTCGATAGGAAAGCGAGGTCTCGCAGAAGTAGGAACTAGTAACCGTAAGCAGGCGCCATCTGGTGTTAAGATTGTAACCAAAGGCTAACGAAAAGTGGAACTAGAACGATTGTCCATATAATAAACGATACGTGAGCAAAACAATGCCAGGTGTTATTTGTCTTCAACATACGACATACATACACCATGTCTTTCTTTAAATCTTAAACTCAGTGTTTGTTTGGAAAATAAACGTTTTCTGAAACATTTAAAAACAAAATAATAATAGCCATATTTAATTGGTGATATTCATCCACCAGAAATGATCGGTTAGTAAGAGATTTTATGCCATTTCGCGGAGAATGGACCGTCGTGAATCCCACTAATTGGGGTCCAAGGTCTCACCATGTTATATTCAATTTCGTGTTATACTGGTCCTCGTTATAACGGGGGCCTGCTATATTACCACCTTCTGTCTAGAATGTACATGAATCCGTAATCAAGGGAATTAAAACCTGTTCTCTTATCTAATAACCATAACATGTAATAGGTTGGGGTTCGATTCCTTAATGTGGAACTATAATAGGATGAGTCCAGCCAAATAACTGTGGCATTTAAAACAAATTTTAATTTATAATAATAATAATAATAATTATTATTATATGCAACATGAACACTGTTATGTGAAAAGATGTAAACAGAATTTTAAATTGAAGTGTTTTAATTTCCTTATTTCAAATAGGAAATATACTGTACTAACATAATAATAGAGTTAAAAAGATATGGCTATGTGGTCTTATATTTACGCATTCAGCACCAATATTGCAACACTTCGGACTATTCTACATCAATCGAAGTACATTTCATGGTCTCTGGCTAAAGTGTACCGTTATCCAAACCTCGTTTGGTTTCATTACGTACATGTCTCAGAATGGCAGGATATTCGGAATAAGAAATAGTACCTACTTCAATAAATACTCCTGTACTCTTTGGTTACAGTATGATCAGACAATGGTCAATCTTTATGCCTTTCACTTTTAATAGGATTGTATTTCAATCTTGGTTGAAGTACGTCTTTTCTTTACAATCGTAATTTTAAGAGAAGTGAACAACTGCTTGATAAATACACTGTGTTTTTTATTGGAGAACAGTATACAGCGAACAATACATATTACCAAATATCTGTTAGCAACGTTTCAGCCATTGTCTGTGCGACCATTTGAGGTTAGAAATTGACCTTTATAAATTTAGAATCAAGTACATTATTGGAATTCTTACAGGTGAATAATAGGTCATTTTGTATACAAAACGGAGACGATGTGGAAATCAATAATGAGACACTAGATCTCAAAATTTAACAATGGGATGGGGATACCAGTTTAATAGTTAGCATTGAACTAATGGTAAGAGCTAATAATTCTAGCATAGCTCTAGTTTGTTAAATATCAGATATGCTAATAACGTTTTAGGTATCTCTGGGATTTATCTGAGAAGGACCTCATTGATTCGAAATTTTTACTACAGACAATTTCAAGATAACAGTTCACATAATTATATGTTAATGATAATTAATGTAACTGGGTCGCTCCCAAAACGTTGCTGATTGCAAATTGCGTCACGCATCTGCTGCTACAGTCGAGTATCTTTTAAGAACCTCCAAAATTATTGAATTTTTATAAAGCTGGGTGAATTAGAAGTTATTACTGTTCTAGTGTTATATTTGTGATATCTATGATCCATTGAAAAATGTCATATAATTTTTCAATAACATATATAAAAAGAAAGTTAATTTTGTATTTAAAATGAGCGAAGCAATTTTTTCCAAGTATCATGTCGAACGAGTAGGTTTATGTCCATATATATGTATTAAAATATATGTAAACAGGTCACGATACATCGAGTGCAGTAAATAGACTTACTGGTTCCTGTAATCTCAAATAATAATTTACAGTGCTTATAAAGGGGGAACAATAATTACACAACCCCTGCTAGTAACATCCAGCAAATACTGTATTATTGTTTGCGTACATATTATATGCAACAAATCGGCTAATCTTAAAAATGTGTTTTGCTATATAATTAACAAATATTCTGAAATAGTCATTTGATTTATTCCCACTAAAACAATTCATTCAATAGATGGCGCATATGTAGAACTTCGTAACGGATAAATAGTATCAGGAGGGTGCCTGACTAAAAGGGATAAACAAATGTGTTGTGCATATAGTGGGCCTTAAATTGGTTTTAATGGCCCATTATCTGATGTGGTTATGCCGAAGTAATCCAGTTATTCTACTTGGATATTAAAGATACATTGATACTATCATTATTATTATTATCATCATCATTATTATTATTATAGTATTCAAAAGCCACTGATGTTTTAAAATGTAGGTACCTATATACTTGTAACAGATATTTACATTCGTGAACATTAGTAAGTCACGTGATTGTCTAGTATGGGAAGCCGCTAATCGATATACCAGTCATCCTGTATCTTCCTCAGTTTTAGTTTAGTCATTGAAGTCTCACCGCATATGCTTACACACTAGCATCATGATATTTTTGCATTACTTGAAAAATATCAGTGGGATAGATGACCCCTGTATTGTTTATATTTTAACACTGTGTGTTATCTGTGTTAGGTGTTCAGTGGTTTTTCTTTAACTCCGAGAAGTATTTTCTTGGGGGTTCTTTTTCTTATTTCATTTTATTGTTGAGGGGTTTTAATAAAATATCAACATTATGACAGTCTTCCCCGTTGTTTGATACGAATATATTCGGGTTAATGGCTGTTACGTTGAAGGCTCCACTGGGATTAAGATTCGACCGTATATCATCGTATCAGCACAGACAGGAGGATAACGCCAATCGCTACGCTGCCTAGTCTACTCAGCGTGGTGAATATCTGAGGAATATAGCCACGTCGTCAACATCTGTATCGCACACATTGAGTTGTTTACTCCACTTGCTCAGACGTGTTGACATCCAGTGGTGAACCAAGATGTTTGCGTTTTGCTTCGTCGGTTACAGCAGTGCCCAGCCGTGTGTCTCGTTGTATTCAGACAAGTGGTTGTGTGGGCAGTGATATGTATATTATATCATTTTGTACATAGCCCACTGCGGTATTTGTGTTTAGTGAACTATGGTATAAATGTATTTGTCAACAGTGTTATTCTATGAAGCTTCTGATTGTTTTCCGAGCCAGGAATTGCATATTACACGAATGTAGCGTAGAAAACTCGAGGAACTATGTTGTCACGTAATGTTCGTGTAACGTAGTTCAAGAATGCACCGAACGTGTGAGTAATACGGCACGTAGTAATACAACGAACTCTAATGTAAAAAAACTCGATTATCGCCCAAGCCTTCATTTGTATATAGTTTGTGTAAAAGCCTAGTGTAGAAGCTGTACGAACATGGCGAATTACAACATACCGCAAATGAATTGGTCGGCTGACAGCCTCACAGAAAACATCAGGCTATACAAGCATAAATGAACTTATATTTCGAGGATGTAGATATTACTGAAGCAGCAAAACCACGAAAAATATTGTTGTGTCGGAGAAGAAGGTTTATGCCACCACCTCGGGACCGCCCTATTAGAGGACGACAAGAAAGACCCAGACAATTTCCACTTCAAGGGCGAGTCATCGAGCTGGTCATCACATCAACTCCACATGAAGAGTTTCGTAAAGAACTTCTAGCCAAGCCAAAAGGCCACAGTCTAAAATGTTTACTCGAATATGGTAGAAAATACGAAGCCTTTGCAGAAAGCAGCTTTATATCCGACCGGAGGTGAGGACCGAAGTGTATGTCATCCGGTCGTCTGCTAGGAGTAATAAGACTAAATGCAGATACTGCGGTACCAAACACAAAAGACGCCAGTGCCCAGTATACGAGTCTACTTGCAACTAATGCCACACAAAAGGCCATTGGGTTAATGTGTGCCGCACAGATACCTAACAGCATATATTAAGCCAAAACATTAGGGTTATCAGACACAGCATAACCAGCGCAGTCGGTACAGCAGCCGACCCCACAGGAAGAGCCCCAGCAGAGACTATTCAGCACGATACCGTGCTGGACACGATCGTCATAACAGATGACATTGATGTAATGCACATAGATCGCCGAATGATATTTACTAGTACTAGGTCTCCAGACTTGTAATTTAATGAATCTAGTGACTATACATGTTACAGATAGTGTAGATTTGCAAGGTGAAAATGACAAATCTAATGTACACGTTTAAAATAATGTTAACATTGATAATGTTGAATCGCCGAAAAAGCTGTACCCTAGCCAATTTGACTGTATTGCTAATTTGAGGGTGAAGTAACATTGTATCTAAAAGATGATGCTGAGTCGTTCATTGCAGCACCACGTAAATGTTCAGTACACACGAAAGACAAAATTAAGGAATAGCTAAATGATATGATAAACAAAAGGAGCATTCGTAAAGTAGATGCATATACCGATTGGTGTTCAAATGTGTGTTTTGTAATAATTTGTAATCTAGACTCCCAAAAGCTGAATGCTAATTTGAAAAGTTGCCCTCTCAAAATTCCCACTGTCGAGGAAATGAATCCAACATTTGCAAATGCCAAGTATATTAGCAAACTAGATGCTAAGGCAGGTTACTGGTCAGTCAAGTTAGACGAGAAGCCCAGTTGCTTACCACGTTCCGCTTTCTCCTAGGTCAATGATATTGTTTCATTAGGATGTCCTTTGATGTAACCCTAGAAATAGATGGATCTCTGAAAGGCGTAAGATCTGCCATTCTTTAAGACGGAAAACCCGCAGCATTTGGATCGAAAACTCTGACCGATGGTTACTCCAACATAGAATGTGAAATGCTTGCGATCGTGTTCGGATGTGAATGATATCACAAACTATTATATAGTAAAGCATTAACCATAGTAACATACCACAAGCCATTAGTAACCGTATGTAGTAAGCCGATTCATGCAGCGCCAGCCCGCCTATAAAGAACGCTACTACGTAGCCAAGGCTACAATTTCAACATCATGTACAGACCTGGATACTGCTAGATGCGCTTTCAAGATGACCAAATCCGTCAAACAACGAAGAAATTGGCCTAGATGTGCGAATAAACACTGTTCAGTTAGGCACTAACTCTGAAGTACTGTGAAACATTGGTTTGATAAAATTCAGCAGCCCAAAGCAAATCAGTATACATACTGCACGTATACGCGACCCGGTACTTAATGCGCTAAAGGATGTTCTCTACAATGGATGGGCAGATACGATAAAGGAGATTCCTACGGACATTAGACCAGTTTGGCCATATCAAGATGAGATTGACTTAGAAACAGGTGCTGTTCAAAGGACAGTAAAAGTTTTTCAGTTCAGGAATACTCGTGCAACTAAGCCATGAGTCGAGACATTGGCCAAATATCAACCGTGATATTGAAAGGGTATGTTGCGAATGGTCTCTGCGCCAAGAATTTCAATATGGAAACCGACGTGAGCCCATCATCGCACATGAAGTACTATCAAGACGATGGCAATATATTGCAACCGATAATTTTGAAATCAGTGACAAGCATTATTTGATAAATTGCGACAAATTTAGGAAGTTCCCCCTTGTTGATAAGATAAAAGTCCCAGTCACAAGCGAAGCTGTAGTTGACAAGTTAAAACGCTACTGCGCTATCTTCGGAAAAGCGAGTACGATATACTAAGACAATGGCCTCCAGTACACTGGACAACCGTTCAAGAACTTCACGAAGCAATGGGGTATCAGCCATATTATGAGCTCACCAACGCACAGCCGTAGTAATGGGTTCATAGAACGCCAGATCGACTACATCAAGCCATTGGTTAATTAAACTATCCGTAGAAATGGAGATATCCATTTGACATTGACCAACATACGACCAACATTCGTTTATCCGAAGCTCAAATCATCAGCTGAACTGTTGATGCAACAGCCCAT
>JAODUP010001585.1:0-78402 GCA_025642065.1 Paralvinella palmiformis
GAAGTTATGACGACATACAAGAGCAATATAACTTACCAATGTGAGCCACCTTATCGCATGGAAACTGGACATACGAAACTAACGATAAGATGTCAGGAGAACGCTGAATGGACGCACAGGTCGCTCTCCTGTGACGGTAAGCTTACCACTACAAAATATCATCTCGGGTTAATAATCCATTTAGAAATTATAATCTTGTTTTATAATAAAAGACAGAGCTTTGTTATGGTCACTTCACCATTAAATCCCTTCCAGTTGGTCGCTGTCTACCCGTACCTAAAATGAGTAATGCCCAACCTGATACACGACTTGCTACAAATGGCACCATTGTGGTCTACACATGTAAGACAGGTCGCGTCTTCCCGAACGGTGACACAAATGTGACAGCTTCTTGTGTCAATGGGAAGTGGAATATAACTCAAATGGACTGTAACAGTGAGAACGCTTTATTATTTATTATTTATTGTGTTATGGGGTGGGTGTTGTGGATGTGTTTCTGATAAGATATAGAGCATAACATTTCATTATTTACTGTACACATACACATACACGCAAACACATAAGCGAAGTAATAGAAAAAAGACATATGCCAATACCTCTTTATTCTGTTACTTGAAGAATCGAAACGAGGACGACGATTGGCTTAAAATGTACAAAACAAAACTAACTATTAAAACACCAGAAATGGATCCACATGTACAACTAAAGTATTTCTAAACAAACAATTAGACATACGACAATCCTCTCTGCATTACAAGGTAATCAATTAACCTTACCTTATGTAACCGTACGTAGTTTCTGAACGCAAGTCTACATGACTTCTATGTCCAGATCGCCGTCTTCTGACATGCTATTAAGGTTTTCACGAATGCAGGTGGTTATTATCTGCGATTTGTGATAAAAACGGATCGGTTGATCAGCCCCCAGAATTACAATTAATCTACGTTAAAATGACTTAATACTTGGGACTCCTACCACATATTCTGGAAGATTGTTCCATGCATCTGGACACCTAAATTGAGATTGTCTTATTTTGGTTTTACTTTATTCCTTATATACTTTCTTCTGGTGTCCTCTTGTATTGTTGTTATTTATGGGCAGCTGCATTTCCGCATCCCGATCATACCTTCCATTCAGTATCTTATACACTCCTATCATATCGCCTCGGATTTGTCTGTACACCAATGTTGGAAGATCTAATTTCTTTAATCAATCTTTGTAACTTAGCTCCTTCGACCCAGGTAACATCTTTGTAGTCCTCCTTTTTGGACATGTTCTATGGTTACCATGTCCTTCATCCTGAACGGAGACCAGACAGATGTGCATATTCCACACGTGGGCTGACCATAGCCTTAAATAGCCATCTAAGGCTTCGGATGTCCAGGTAACTGAAGGATCTTCTAATTAATCCCATCGTCTGATTTGCTTTCTTAACGTTCTCCAGTATATGCTGTTCAAAGGTTAGTCTCTCATCGCAGGTGACTCCTAGATCCTTTTTTTAGCTGACTCTCTGCAATGTAACCCTTTTTA
This sequence comes from Paralvinella palmiformis, assembly GCA_025642065.1. Lineage (NCBI taxonomy): Eukaryota > Metazoa > Annelida > Polychaeta > Terebellida > Alvinellidae > Paralvinella > Paralvinella palmiformis. Next base: position 1,531 of record JAODUP010001585.1, read on the forward strand.
TCTCTTCTCCTTCTTGAGTGTCCAAATAATATTGTCTGTCTGGTGGTATTTTCTTTCTGCTTCTGATCGTCATCATTTTACACTTCTGAGGGTGGACCTCAGAAGCCTAATAATGAATGCATACCATACTATCTGCCTCAAAACGTGCAATGATGTTATAGTAATTCATACAACACAGACTTCTTCTCGTGTACAGACAGCGTCTTACCAACTATACAGACAGGGTCTTATTAACTGTAAAGATAGTGTGTTACTAACTGCCGAGACAGCGTCGTACTAATTTTCACAGACACACACATTTTCAAACAAAACAAAACTGAAATGGCCTCATATATAATATATATATATATATATATATATATATATATATATTATATATATATATATATATATATATATTATATTATAATGACGATGATATGATGATGATGATGATAGGTGTTTAGTATTGTGTGTTAGATGATATATATATATATAATATATATATTTTATATATATATATATATATATATATATATATATATATATATATATATATATATATATAACACCCTATATTAAATATTTATATTTTTCAGAGATGAAGTGCCCAGGTTTAAACTTTACACATGCAACCTTGGTTCAACGAGGGAATAACTACGGAGATATAGTGAAGTTTATGTGTGACGAAGGTTACCATTATAACAACGAAATTAAAGGTGTCTTGACGTGTGAGGCCAACTCCCAATGGAATGGAGATACCAAAGGCTGTCAACGTGTGTAAACAATAACCACTTTATTGTTTAATATGATTGTATATTATCTAGAGCAATTAATGTAATCGGTTGTTAATCAAATTAATTAATTGGTTCCTACTCCAGCAATCGACTGCGGCCAACCCCCGGATATGAAATATTCTACCCGAAAGCTTCCGGTGGAAAATATATTTGGAGCTGTTACTACGTATCAGTGTCTGCCCAATTACTGGATAAAGCGAGGCATTACTAATACTTCCGTTTCCTGTAACAAATTTGGCGTATGGTCGAATATTACGAGAAAATGTATACGTGAGTCGTTTCCACAATTTTTGAAACCATTTTATAAATGTACTCTACAAAAGAGATCAAATATACGTGAATATTATGACGTGAAGTATTCGAAGAATATTTCGTACTGTGTTGTAATTTATTATTCAGTCATTAAGTGTCCTTTTATACCCATTTGGGATGACATGGAGGTAAATACAACCAAGAGAACTGTTGATACAATGATAAACATCAGCTGTTTTACAGAAGAAGATCAAACAAAACAAATTATTATAACTCAATGTACATCGGATGGAGATTGGAAACCACCTATAAGGTGCAAAGGTAATACAACTAATAAATTATCCCGGTTATCTCAATCTATCCCAGTAACGTGTATGTGTGTGTGAGTGTATTTGTATGTGTGTCAATGAACACAATATGCACATATAACACACACACATATATATATATATATATATATATATATATATATATATATATATATATATTCTCTTTTTAGCAAATAAAGAGACCAACATTGAACCGGAACCGGAAGAATCCAAGTCCTCTGTCAGTATCGGCGTGATCGTAATTACGTGTTTAATCTTTGGTCATAATAACAGTTGTTATTTCTGATATCCCAGGCATGATAAAAGCAATGAAAGGTCAAAAGGGTAATAAACATATGAAGGGTTACGGACATCAAAGACGTCGTCAACGTCATAACAAAAGGAAACAAACCTCGAGACAACAAAGACGACGAAAACAGAAGCCATTCTAGAGCTGAACTAAGCTAAGATAAAGCAATTTTTAAAGATGGTTCGCTGAGATGACCGTGATTATCGTTGCCTGCCTACTGATGTGACAATCTTCTTCGAGTGTTGCCTATTTAAACTATGGTCTCTCTATGATCATTCCTGTCATGTCCTCCACTGAGGCTATCATTATTGTATATCCATGTCTCGGGATGGAAAACTTCATATTTAATTCGAGGACTGCACATAATCAGCTTTATTAACAGTAAGTTATAGTAAACTGAGAGAATGGCCATTCATTTATTTACTTTTAACTAACTACAATAGTTTAGATATGTTTATGTAATGATATTAATAATATCTCAGTGGTTATCCTGTTGATCTTGCCTATATTGTTTTCTTATCAGAATAATTGTGGTGTCGACCAGAACTGTACATTATTGCATCGTATACATACATATACAAATATATGTATAAACATGCCTATATATACAAATAGACGTATTAATTTTGACATACGCATGTTGCTTTCTGTTTAATATTCATTTGCATGTTGCCTTTTCTGTATTTATGTGTGTCTACAGACTAATGGTAATTCATTCTGTGTATGTTTCGGTAATGTTACTTAGATGTTCTCGTATTATGGAGAAAGAAGACTATTTTATTAGTTTTCAATCTCACTGATGTGTAATGGTAAATTCTGGAACACACGTGAAATTAATTGTAATAAGCATCTTTAATTGTAAAACGTAGTGTTAGTTTAAACGATGATCAATATCACCGACAAAATATGAAGCATCACATCAAATGTGAAGACTGTTTGCAATTAATTTCAATAACAATCCGTTACTGTACATTTAATACCACAATATTATACACAAAACATTAAATCGCATTAAAATGAGCTTAATATAATTGTTTGTTTGTGAGTGTATGTGTCGCAGGTGCAAAAGAAAAACCACTAAAAACATTTAGACGATTACGATGACATAGCCCCCCCCCCATATAGAGGGGTAATCATGGTCACACGTTCGAAAAAGAGTTGTTTTACTATTAATCCGATTTATATGACAAAATAGGCCTGGTTAGCCTGTTTGTTCTTTGACAATTAGCCAATTATCGCACTCCGATATACATAGTTGTATAGGATTGTAGTCGTTAGAGACGCAGAGATAGCGACATCTGGCGAATGCTATGATAAATGGTAATACATGTCGCTAGAAATATACGGACGCCGTTGCAACGAAAATATCACATGCCGCAAGGTTCTGTTGGATAATGAGTTATTCCAGTAAAAAAAGACAAGGCCAGCACATTCTTCAATCAGACATAAATGTGGAGCTTCATGGTTTTCAATGTAGGCCGGATTCTTGTTCTGAACATCTTGGTTTGAACAACGATCTACTCCGTAATACAATTGGAATTCAGATAAGAAAATATTTATAGTGATAGATTAGTTTCTTGTTGTTCAGCATATTCCATTATTAAAGGTTGTTAAATAAACAAATCGCCGAAGATATCTCTGAATTGTTCTCGTAAAATGATAATATTACAACTGCCATGTCCATTTTCGATATTATTATAAATGGCCAAAGACGTGTATTGAAGAAACACTATGGGAAATCCACTGCCTATACGTAAACTTTCGCTACGAATACGACAATCCGCTTGTACACGGGAAATGTGTTCTGCGAACTACCACATAGAACTTCCAATTTAATCTATTTTGTTTACTAAATCAGTCTTCTTTGAACGGAAATATACTAAATATCACCATATCTTTGATTTTCCTTTACTGACTGTTGGAATCGTGGAGTATTATCACCGGCAATGATCATTAAAATAAACAAACAAATCCAGCGTACACACCGAAAAGGAACGGTGATCCAGACTCTGTGCTTAACAGGTATAGGGAATACAAACATGTCAAATGCAAATATAATTAATTAATCTTTTAAGTAAAATTTAACTCTAATTAGACACTATCACAGTTCATATGATAATAAACTAATTGGATTTAGTAAGAAACAAGGTTCCATTGTTTGATGGTATGTTTGTCTTTGAGGTTTTTGTGATACAGCCGGAATGGCATCATTAATTTATCTGGGCATAACTCCCTAAAATAAATAAATTGTATCAGTTAGCTTTAAAAATGAAAATCATTTGTTATTGCTAACCATAGGGCTATGATATAGAGTGAGTGAGTGAGTGAGTGAGTGAGTGCGTAAGTGAGTGAGTGAGTGAGTGAGTGAGTCAGTCAGTCAGTCAGTCAGTCAGTCAGTCAGTCAGTCAGTCAGTCAGTCAGTCAGTCAGTGAGGCAGTGAGTGAGTCAGTGAGTGAGTCAGTGGGTGAGTCAGTTAGTGAGTCAGTGAGTGAGTTAGTAGTTTGTGCAGCCATGTTGCTATTCTCACCTCGATTATATTAGTCTCTTCCTGAAAAACGATGTATTATAACCGAAGCCGTTTATTGAGGAATGAATCATCGCAGAAAGAAATTAGTCATCGTGGCGATATGTCACGACAAAGACAATGACAAAGCATACTTTAAAAAGTGACAACTTCAAACTGCCAAACTTGGCACCAAGTTTCTCATCAACTAACGATCGCAGTTAATTTGTGTATAGTACTATTAAAACCCGATGATGCTAACGTCACAACATCGATTTAATGTCATAATATTATTGGCCGTTTGTCAATATACGAGACAGAACTTATATAAAATTAATTTCCAACAACACACGGTTAAGCCATACCGTTCCTCGTCATGGTCTGTCTGTCAAACTATTTCATCCTTTTGCTCTGGTTCGACATTTCATTTATGAAATCAGATGACATTCGGACAACACCTGTCATGGAAGTTATCTTCTGAGGGAAGATGGTGGTGAAGATGATGTCGTCATCCTTATCTACGGGATGGGTCGTGTATGTTGCCTGTCTGTACTTGATACTGATGTTATGTACGAAATATTGTGGTAAGATTATCTTTATTGATTTTTAGTGATTTATTTTTATTTGAGTAGTAACTGGTTTTTTTAGCTGACCAATAAATGATCACGGTAAATCTAGGCAAATGGGAGCTTAACCGAAACAGGAAATAATTTTGAGTTAATCTACTATTTCCCTATATCGTAGTTGTTTATAACTAACTTTTATTGCTGATTAATATATCATGAAATATTAATATAGCATTCTATGGTTATAATATTTGTATTGAAACATAGCAAATTTTGGCTAGCTCCTTTGAAATGTCCGTAGGCGGCGCCCGCATGGCTTAACTGGTAGCGCGGTTGGCCACAGATCTGTAGCACCTGGTTTTAAACCCCGGCCGAGCTATGTCCAAGGGGTGTTTTATCTTTCACTTGCCCTCATTACCTTTGGATGTCGCTCGGCCCATTTAGCCTACCCTGAGCACAAAAATGTCCGTAAAACAGCAACATTAACATTTTTGAAATGTTCATGTTTACGTGATAATTTGTTTCAAAGAAAGTACATGATACTCTCTCTAATTAGGAAATATCACGACCTGCCAATTTAGTGTTGTACGTCATCGCAATTGCTCTCTCTCTCTCACACGCATACATGCGCTAGCACACACACAATTATAATGGTGGGGCGATAATGGTTGTTACCGATGTTGTTTTATCAATATTTTCTTCTTAATATAATACTATTAAAAATATGAATAATAATAATAATAAAATTAATTATTATTATTATTATTATTATTATTGTAAATTTAATAAATCACCTTTACCTGCAGGAGCTTTTCAAAGACGTCGCATAATGATACCCCAAATAAGATGGTTAAATAACATGTCCTCCGGAATCAATCGCAAAATCACAATTTAACTCATAATTTCTAAGCCACAAAGTAAATAATGGACTCATAATCACAGCACCATGTCCCTCAAACCTTGTCATCATTATACATTGATTGATTTAGTGTTAGTAAGCGGGAATCTCCTTTCGGTCCAAGCTAATCAGGACTCGACGAACTATAGCTTTGTTCATCCAATTGTTGTCAAGCTGTCGGGGCTGAGTTTAGTGTTATTGCAAGCGTTGCAACGGGTTTTCATTTATGCCTACATCGGATGTATTTTCGTATATTTTGCTGTTTTCGTAGCAGACGATGTTTCTAGGGACACTTAATATTTCTGGTAGTAAACATTGTATTGGAGGATCCCGTTTGAAACGGATTATTCGAATCGATTAATTTATTGTAATTCGCCGTGACCAATAACACATATAATTTGCTAATTTGTCATCAAATCGATTTTATGAAGCTGTTCATTCCATGTTTAACCCATATTCTTCCACCACCTTGATGAATTAACACACTTTATCGTAATTAAACATGCTATCTACAGAGAAAATCTTATACTGGGAGTAGACATCTTCCTGATCGAAATAATAGTCAGATTGGCTTCAGACTAATAACGGTCTATATCTGAAGGCTGTTTCATCGTTCACTTCATCCAAACTCATTACCATTCAATGCTACTTGACATTCGTGACCTATTATTGTGAGAGAAACGCTAGAATGACAGCAACATTTACATTCATTTTCCTAGAAAAGGCACCCATATTCTCGTATTTATTCCCCCGATGTTATTTTGCTAGTGAAGTTGGTGGGGGCCTCATTATTTTAACTGTAGGAAATAATATGCCCCGTTTGTGTAAATCGACATAACTAATTCAAATTAGTTGTTTGATACACTCACTTGTAATGGTGTTGTTAGTGTTGTTGTTGGTTGTTGCTTTTTATTCTGGCACACTTCGAATATATTATTCTTAATCGCACTAAAAGCTTTGTTTAAATCGGCGTAACGCGATATGCGAGTGGTTGTTACTTTAATATGAATAATTTAATTCAAACACCCCGTAGTTGGGAAATGTTTTAAGTCGGGATGTTTACTACCTGATGTTTTGACAGCCGTTTCTACAGTGATATAGTGTACGTCTCAATTCCATTAGTGCATCATGTATATATGTATGTACCACCGTTAGAATTCAATTCAATCATCCGATGAGGGGTGTCGGCTACATGGATATCGATGAACGACATTATTCATCAACAATTTAGCAACGACGTTCCTTGTAATATTTCTATGAGAAAGATTTAGCTCATTTGGTCACCCTGTCATTCCAATGTCGGCATTGTACTGTCTACCCGATATTAAAATCGACCAACGACATAGCTTTGGTTTAGTTTTAGGTCACTCTACCTAACATTTTCGCAACTGCGAGATGTTTCATCCGAGCGTCCGTTGTTCTTAGGGAGTATCTCTTCGACCCGACGTCTGAGCTATCATCACTCCGGATGATGAACAAACTCATCATCATCTCCAAAACTGATCACGTGCGGGACGTTTATTTAACAATCATATGTTGGCCAGAGATCAGCAGAAAATCGATAACGTTAGAAACGTTTAGTTTTTATCGTTTTACGGAAAAGTTCAACTGTCGGGTCAAAGTAACTGGGCCACTGAATTCCAGACGTCGATCTACTGGAATCCACCTCACTTTAGCATTTTTTTGAACAGCTAGAGGGTGACGTGCGTCAACATATAGGGAATTTTTTTAATTATTATTTATAATTTTAAATATATATATATATAAAATACTATTTTCATGCAATAGCATATAATGGCACCCTGATAACAAAAACATCTGACAGGGTACCTATCACAATTGCAATTCCACAAGGGTCTATTCTTGGCCCGTTAATATATCTAATATATGTCAATGATGTAGGCAATTAATGCATGGGGAATATTTTATCTGTTGCTGACGACACAATGTTGTATACGTCAAATTCAAATCTTAATGAATTATATGAAAATGCTAATATCCAAGTCAATGATCTATATCAATGGTTCTGCTCTAATAAATTATCTCTAAATTCCAAGAAAATCAAATACATTTTATTGAGACCTAGACACAGAAGAGAAGACCTTTCACATTGTCCAATTCTATTAGCCAATGTCGAACTTGATAGAATCGGAAATAACTGTAACGAACAGTCAACCAAATTCTTGGGCATGCACTTTGATGACAATTTTATGACCACATATGAATACGTGGACTAAATTAATACCTGAAAACGCTTCAAGATCACAGACTAAAAGAATAATCAAGTATAGTTTGTTAAGAGATTATCCAAATGTTGTGAGATGCGAACATACGAAATGTTCTGAATGTCATTTAATTTTAATTGAAACGGGATTAATCTGCTTCTGTGATATAGTCGTTTCCTCATTATGATGCCACCTTACTCGTCATGATTGATCTCCCCCGCAATGCATTATTATTTTTCTTCGTATAGTTTTGATAATTGATATCCCATTTCTGGATTCGCCAGTCTCTCCCTTTCTCTCTCCTGGGTTGTCTTTTTTCTCACACAAACTTGTGATACGTGTGTCTTTTGTAACTTTTGTTTACTCGGGGCCTGTGGGAAGACAGCTTTAAGTAGCTACACAGGCCGTCCAATTCGAATGTATTCGACTACTGTGTTCTATGTGAAATATAAACCGTAATAAATTATATACAAATTGGAACTAAACAAACATATCATTGTCATCATCATTGTCATGATATTATAATTGATTTGTGTTAAGACATTCACATTGATAAATATCACTATTTTCCTTTGCAAAGAGACTGGGATTGTTCCTGTTTTTCCTAGTACATGGGCATTTTCGATCCGGAGAATTTAGTCTGGGTATTGCTACTATCTGGAGCAGACCGAACCTTATGTTCCTCTGTGACCATATCGATTCAGAGCAGATGTTCTTCTGGAATCAGTCACCAATGGTTCTAATAATTTTCTTTCGTCTTTAAACCAACTAACTTCAAATATATTTCATACAGATGAGCGATTATTAGGTCATGTCAGATCTAGTGTATTTCTTCGGGGGTTGTAGATCTCCTGAGACTTCTAGTCCCATCAACTCCTGATAAAACCACTACCAGCCGTGTTCGAATCTCGGCGTGGACATATCTGAGGGTTGTTTCATCTTTGATTTCGCTTCATTATTACCCATTTAGCCTACCATCTGCACAAAGATGACCGTAAAACATCAATCATCCATCATCAAGAAATACAAGCACATATAATATATCAATACTTCTATTTAATATGTCGCTCTATAAATAAACTAGCGAACTGACTAATAATTTGGATGTTGAGTGACCAAGCGCGCCTTAATTCATCACCGTCGTAGTACTAGAGCCTACATTGGGCGCCTCCGTGGTCTAGTGGTAGCGTGTTGAACCACAGATCACTACCACCCGCGTTCGAATTCCGGCGTGGGCATATCTGAAGGTTGTTTCGTCTTTCACTTCGTCTCATTACCTTTGGAAGTCGCTCGGCCCATTTAGCCTACCTTGTGCACAAAAGTGGCCGTAAAACATCAATCATCATCATCATCATCACTAGAGCCTACATTAAAAGAAAATTGTTAAACAATATGCTACGGAGATTTCCACTTGTTTGGGTTTACTAGCTATTACAGCTAAAACAAATAACAATACATGCATTTTGAGTATTGCTATTTCCGTATTAGTACACTCGGTGGTTGTAGAGTATCGGCCTATAGCGTGACAACTTCAATTTTTGGAAATTAGAATTTTTAGAAATTATAAATTTCAATATTTTCTCACAACTAACTTTAGTATCACTACAACGCTTTTAATAGCTTCTGCTAGCCAGTGTGATACGCCAGTGATCCAGAAGCAGGTGTAGTTGTGATGACTTTGTGACGAACCAAACCTGTTGGACTAGATAGTAGGAGGTTCAATTTCACCAACAAACTGACTAATCATCTTTCCCCTTTTGACTGTGGTCTCGCCAAATCAGCAATGAACTGAGTGACATGGCATTGAGCAGCGGTGGAGTATTGGACAGAAAGAAACAGTATAGGTCCCGGGTTGCTGACTACGTTAATACATCGTACATGTCCATGGCGGTTGGGTGGTGATACAAAAGAAATAAAGAGCTTAGCCCCCAATACCGCAGTGAAAATGTCTCAGAGTATTGGCTGGTTGAGCGATATCAATTGAAGGTGATAAATATTGAACATTCAATCCCTATTCCGTTTCCGTATCCCTATCAACCGAGAGGGCAACGTCATTCGCTTGTATACGTATTTCCTAATTCTCTTACCATGAGAATTGTCGATGGACCACCAGCCTAAGAAATATGATGATACGAATGAGGCCTTTCTTTGAGGGATGAAACATCCCATAGTCATCAAAAACATCAAGAGGTTTACGACGGTAACGTCTATAGCGGAGTGCTGCTAAAACATTCGCAGATAAACTAACATCATATCCAGAACACAGTATTGGCTCTATTACAGATTTGGTATGGTGCGTATAATCTTTGGCAACAATTATTTTGGGGAAAATGACGAAATAGCTCAAAGAACAACGAGAATTGACATATAATAGGCTGGTTGGGGTATAAGCTGAGAGTGGGGCTGTCACAGGGGACGAACTAGAAGCAAAATTATTTCAATCCGACTTCACAAAGTTCAGCTGTCTACACAAAGACATCGATCAGTGCTAATAAGAAGGTAATGAACTTTGTTTTCAATTTGGAACTTCATAAATTAGAATAACGCAAAATTTCTTTCTTATGGACATAAATGTCATTATTATTTAATTAATAATGCATTGGAACCACAAGCCATATTTAATACCAGAATATGTGTATTCAATATTTCACATAGTCTGTCTATGCCTTTGTATGACATTTACAACTCAGGGTTATACACATTTTCACAATTTTGGACTTTGTATTAACAAAAATCGGTAGTCTTCGAATGAACTATCCACGATGATGGCCGATTATTAGTAATCAATTCACAATAAAAACCTCCTATTAATATATTGCTAGCCTTGTTGTCACACAATGGGTAGCATATCATTGATTTAAAACATTTCCAGGTCGGGGATAAGTTATATCAACAAATAGCTGACAATGTCATTATTCTTGACTAAACTCATGATTAGCCATAATGTATACATCCTCCGTGTTTTATACATACATATACTAATATTTGTATAAACAGTAATTAGTTAAATAGAAGCAAAACATCTCAATTTAACATCTAAGAAGAATTTCTCTGCTTGCCCTTAAATATGAATTTAAGGAATCACAGAATGGTTTTCGGATGTATGCCACTATGGTCTTTCCTTAGCTGCCGAGAGTCGATTCGCCTGTCACACTAATACCATGTACCCAATCAATGGCCTACCGTTTTATCGGATACTTGCTTATCGGATGATATACAGCAACGCGCAGGCCAGATGTCAGAACATTGGAGCTGAACTACTGACCCTGAAACGGCAGGATCATCTAATATTGACGAATCCAATCAGGTTAGTGTGATATACTCTGATGAGAGGTGGGTGCTCTGAGCGATGAGCTGCGATTTGATTGCACACTGCAGCCGTTAATGGATGCTAAAGCATCAAAAGAAACTAAAATTGTAACGTAAAAGGCCTTAGAACATCTCATTCTTTTGGATACTAAGTGTTATGCAAGAAGAGCAAAATAATAATAATAATAATAATAATAATAATAATCGATAATATCGAGCCGTGATAGCGCAGTTAGTAAGAACGTAGGACTCATAGCCGTAGGGTCGCGGGTTTGAGGCTCCGAGAGCTGCAATCCTGTCATGTGGCGATTGGTTCACTCATCCATGAAAATGAGAACCTGACAGGACGTGTTTGAGTAACACTTTGTGCCAACATAAGCCGCATGCGTTCTATGCTCCCTGGGGAGTTGAGATGTGTGCTGGATTGGAGTCAGGGGTGATAATACTGTAAAGTGCATTATAATAGCTATATAGCTGGATAATAATAATAATAATAATAATAATAATAATAATAAAGGATAAATAGTTGTATATATATATATATATGCTATTCTACATACAACTGTGTAACAGGATATGGTTGGCAGGCCGCAAAAGTAATTGGACACACATCAACACTGAACATGGCCTAATTTTCAAAACTCCCAGAGATCCAGATTCAGATGATCAGTTATTGTGCGTTTTTGTAGAGAATTCAACACTAGAACACGAACTAATCAGCGAATCTTGTTCAGTTAAACATCATGTTGTTTGCTCGACAGAAAACCTGGGTAATTAATTCTGCCGTTAAATAAAAATATGCTTAGAATCATTAATAATTTGTGACTGGTTAATTAAATGATTATGGTCGATTTCTGTTGATCGTATTGGATTTTGGTCTACTCTTTTAATATTGTTTGGTTTTAGCTGCAGTATACTGTGAAGGTTTCGTATTCGATGACAGCTGTTACTTTCGTCCAACAAATAGTAATCGGGAAATGAATTTCTCTGAAGCCAACATGGAGTGCAACCAACAGTCGGCTTCCTTGGTTGACATATCTAGCCAAAAACAAATCGAATGGCTTGTAAAAAGGTTTCGGTGAGTATTAATTAGTCGAATGATAAATACCACTTTCGTCGCATTATGAACCCTTTCCGTTTGATATCATCTCATCCGTCTCAATACAAAACACTCCGTGGTAAATGCTTCGTCGCTGGCCGAATTTAAATGGCCAGCATCACTGTTAAAACTGTTTATTTACAGAACCTCGTTTTGGACTGGGTACACGAATAATGGGAACAGCACAGCTTATTATTGGCCCGATGGAAATCGTGTTACTAACGTTAACTTGATGACGGGTCAGTCTGCGAGAGGAGATTGCATAGTAATCAACAGAAATGAACAATGGGAGACAACGGATTGTGAAGAGAAAAACAACGTCGTTTGCAGCTTAGACGTACCTTATGGTAAGATGATTGTCTTGTTGGATTTTATGCCAACTGAAATTTGTGTTATAAAGTATTATGTCCGGGATATATGCCTTTAAAATGCTATTTGTTTTTTAATGTGATGTTATGTAAAATGGCCTGCCTGATGTTGTACATAATCTCTTTGTTTTTACAAGACAAGAAGACGAGACAATTTATTCACAATTTCCAATTCACATATAATACATGACATAGTATAATATTAATAGTAATAGAGGAAATTGAGGGACAGGCATAGCCATAATGGCTGTCTTCCTACCTGCCCATAACTGAATAAAACAATAAAATAAACAAAACATGGTTAGAGTATAGAAAACATTTTGTAGACACACACATACATAAATAACGTGATAATTAGTTACTTCTATTGTATTAGTATGGACGGAGAGTCTGAAATAAAGATTTATTATTATTAATATTATTACATGTTAAAGACAATTTATTATATACTACAGCTGACCAGATGGCTGTTTTCTGTAAGAAATATGGCAATGAATGCGTTTGTTCTTGGCCGCACGGTGAGCCTAAATCGTTTGATAACGCCATGGCGACCTGTTTGTCTGAAGGAGGTACCTTATTTTATCCGAACAATAGAGAAAAAGTTAAAGATTTACAAAGTGTCACGGATGATGTTTTCCTCAACAGTTATAACCCCGGGTAAGTAAGGTGAACTATTCATTAACAAGATGCTGAAAAGCGACAAGTCGTTTATAGAGTGTGTGGCCCCCTTTAGTTGTTGAGGTTGATGATTTCATTAATTGAGATGACGCATCGATTTGATTAAATATACTGACTTTAGAGTAACATTTTGAACAATCCAGCTGCTTGTTTCAGGTTATGGATTGGTATCAGTGACGGTTATACACCTGGTGTATTTCGAGGAAGCGACGCTTTAGCTATAACGTGGGCTGACTGGGGTATTAATTATCCATTACAAAATGCGAGTAGATACTGTATTTCAGTATTCAACAAGTTCTCCGTTGACACATGCAACAAGAAGCGGGCATTTATATGCCAGAGTCAACCAGGTAATTCCTATTCTGCCTTCATTTTCGTTTTGTAATAGTTGCATTTAAATGTTTATTAAATGTCACACTCGAGTGGTAAAAATAACAATTACGTTCTCTTACAGATTCGGAAATGTACACGTGTACTGACGCTAACGGCTGTCTCAGACTTGAGGGTTAGTAATTCGCCTATTCATAAACCGATTTCGTGCTGCCTGTTTATTGAAATCATAATTAATAACCGACGTACGTCTTTTTAAGGAAACTGGGACTATTCAACGTACGGTGGTGTGTACAATGTGGATAACTTTCTAACAATCGAGAATGTGGACACGTTGGGAAAATGCTGGGATATATGCGTTAATTACATAGGCTTTACCTGCCTGTGAGTATTTGTCACGAAGACGAAATAATCTTAGGCAGAACTTAGTAATGCGAACTTGTTTAATTGAATAAGAGGGAGCATACATTAACTACCCTGATCACTGATCTAATTAATCTAAAATATGCTTCATAGGCTGGTTGCTAAAGACAATATTTAGAATATCCGAACAGATCAGATATTTTACAGACGAGATCTCTAACGTTATCTGATCATTCCAGAATGATTTCGTACCAGGATCAATCTGGAGAATGCCGAATCAGTAATCAGACACCCGAACATTGGTCAGAATCGGCTAATTTCTCTAGTCTCCGTAGAACAAGAAGACGTATGTACTATTAAGGGTGTTTGTCTATCGAAATCTCTTAACTTTGTATTATTGTGCCGTCTACCTGTGATAGTTTCAAATTAACTGCATACAAGATCATATATCCACTCATACACACACACACACACACACACACGCAGACACACGCAGACACACATACAGACAGAGAGAGAGGGGTAGAGGGAGAGATAGAAAATGAGAGAGAGAGAGAGAGTCCCTAATCCTACATGGCAAACATCTCACCCGGAGCAAAAACCTCGATATTCTATATGCTCCCTAAAATTCACAAGGAGACTAGTTGTTGGAAAATACTAAAAGTAATGCCACTCATCTTTCATAGATAATCACTTAAAACATTTTGCTATAAATCACCCAGCCTACCTTTAAAAACATACGATTGTGGAAAACAAAATTGTAACATAAAAAGTTTTATTAAAATCGCAAAAGAAGCGATTTTTCGTAAAAAGATCTAAAGAGAAGGACTTTGATAAGGCACTGGGTGTTCTTTCTCAAGGCTTATTTTTAAAACATTACGTAAAAGATGGTTGTGTGGTATTAATGGTAATCCTGTTCCGGATGGGAAATAAAGCAACGTCGATAAATACTGCTATTCCAATTATCAGCTGCTGGGGCTTCAAAATCATGCAATATTATTAACTGCAAAATATGCCATCTAATAAATGATTTCTCGGGTATTACGGGCTCTATCACCCAAAACACATTTGGCATAATAGGTGATTTTAGCTTGCTCTTTTTCAAACGTCATTTATGCTTATCAGTGCTACTTCTGTAATAAAAAATAAACAAGCGAAACTAGTTCATCTCTTCACATAAGATCCAATAGCCACCGATTTGCAATTGAAAGAAAACAACTACGTTCTTCTGTATTAGCATTTATAAGTTTACGCAGAGGACATCTCTCTCCCTGTTCTCCCTCCCAGAGTCCTTCTCTCGGTGATTATATTTGACTGCCGATTGAACAAATACACAGCTTAGGTTCTGATTGGTGAGACCGAATTAATAGACTAAAACGAGAAATCGTGATCATTAGAATCCACAGGTCTAAACAAATTACCTTCAACAGATATGTTAGAATCAGCCGAAGAGTGACGCTGTAGCTCTAGTGATGCCGTTTTCAAGAATAAGAAATAAACGTTCTAAAATACTTCACCATAGAGTTAATTAGAACAGAATCAATATTGTTTCATCACTGCTGAAAACTAAACATAAATTCCTCTCGGGTTATTTAGTGTCAAGTAGGCTGAAATAAATACCTGAAAATAAATAGATTGTTTCCTGATGCTTCGAAAAGGGTTGTCACAAATACAACTTCAGTCTACTTTCGAGTGATGATTACCTTTTATATAAAAGTATAACACCTGTCCCATCTTCTTATCTACCTTTATTAAACACACACATACGCAAGTACACACACACACACACACACACACACACACACACACACACACACACACACACACACACACACACACACATATATATATATATATATATATATATATATATATATATATTGTTCTAATACCTCTTTTTTAGCCGAAGACCCTACTTCGTATTGTCTGAAAATAGTTAAGAAAAAAGAAAATTTTCGAGGTGCCATTAATACCTGTACTAATTACAAACATGGTTGGAAAATCCCCATAATTCTTGATGAAGATATGCAGATCAAACTCACCAAAATAAGTCAGTAGGTATCACCTGTCAGCCGTACATACATATCTCTTTCTAATCAATTATCCTCATCATTTATGTTTTAGTGATGCTTAATTTTTGTGTTTAAATTATGAACAACAGGTAAAATGGCACCGAAACGTATATTAAAGGAAATAGATATTTCTAAGCTGCAAATTATCATCGCACCATCGCAGTGATAAGCCAAATAACATTAGGTTTACTAAATTGATTAACTTCTTTATTTGTTCTGCCAGGCGTGTGTGGATATCTGTAAACAGGACAACGATAAGAGGCGTCTACAAGACTCTTGAAAATAAATACATTCCATATTCGAACTGGTCATTTGGATACGGTCAATATGATAACAATAGCTGCGTCATGTCAACAAAGCAAGGGTGGAAAAGATCAAGTTGTTTAACAAAAATTGATGTAGTGTGTTTTGCATATTTACGTAGGTGTTAGGTCTTGATATTTAGCCAGATCTGTCGTACCGTATTTCCCTATGTGCTATTATTACCTTACTACATAATACCAGTCCGAGTTGTGATCGTTGTTGCCCCACATCCTACCAAATTATTTTATCCTGGTGCTTCCTCACACCTAGCGAAATTATGTTATCTTCATATCCCAGGCCTATAATATACCATCAATGTTGCAGGTGATATATGCAGCCATTATCCACAGATTACAAACGGCACTGTGCAGAAGAATGAAACATCGCTAGACATTCTCTACAAGTGCGAGTACAACTATTACATGCCAACTCTTAAGAAAACAACATACCACATCGGTTGTGACTGTGAATGGTACAACAATTTGGAGCGTGTAGAAAACTGTACAGGTATTTCAATTTCAAGCCTCATTAATACACCAACAATGGGATTGACATTTTGTGTAGCTAAAGCTTTCCATGACAATTCTTATAAACATTTCTTGGTTAGATTAGGTTGACAAATGACACCGTTCTGGTCTTTTTCTTTGTGGTCTTTTTCGATACTCTTTATTAAATATTACATAAAGTGTGTTCTAGATGCATCGATTTATCAACAATTCGCTAACTTTCGAGCGTATTCTGTGTTAATTTAGAACATCAACCATCACAAAAAGTAATTAATTATCTTGATAGCAAACGTTTTGATTTGACACTCCTGTCACACACACAAACACACAAACAAGCACACACATTTGTCACACACGAAGAGTGTTTCGTCTGGACCCCACAGACTGACACATAACTTAGGCTTATTATAATTAGTTTGAGCTTATTTATATATTGACTTCTCCAGAGATACGATGATGAATATTTAGTTTTATAAGTGATTAGATTTACGCTGTTTTCTGGATATCTGGATCAGTGTCATTTTATATATATATATATATATATTATAATAAAAGATATACAGACACGCCATACACACGGATTATTCGTATTATATTTATAAATATTATACAAATTTTATCCCCACAAACACACATTGCCCGTGCCAGAGATTGAGGTTCGTGTTTTCTTTTTACCAATTTTGTAATATTTGATATAAAGGGTTAGTGACGAGTAGGTCATAGAATTTATTGGATTTGTATGCTTATGAGGTATTTGACCCTCCAGCAAATATCACAAGGCATATTATGCTGCGGTTAAGATGTGCCTTTTTCTGTGCGTGGAGACTGTATGTTTCCAGGTCCATGCGTTCTAAGAAAAGTTGATTCAGAGCTGTATATTCCGTGTACTATTTGCGTCTTTGGAGGCACGCCGCTTAAGTGTTTGGCCTGGTTATCCAGCATTTAAATGACTGTAGCAGACACAGTACGCTCTTAAAGCATGTACTCCTGACTCAGGAATAGAAACACTGCATCGCATCTCGAGCGGTGGCATTGGACACAGCTCGTGTGGTTGGTGTGTTTTATATAACAACTTTAGTTGTATATATAATTCACCTTAGTTGTTTGTGGGAATAGAATTATCTTTCCTAGGTCCAGTTATGTCCAGTCTGTACTATGACATTCAAGGCTAACTTTAGTCTCCTTGTCATTTAATAAAACCCTATATTATAATTATAGTTTGTATAGCAGACATTAGGTCTGATTTGAAAATGTTAATATATAGAAGGCAATTCCGCCATAACGGTCTGCTAAAGCGCCGATGTAATAGTGACGAGTAGGTCATAATATTTATTGGATTTGTATGTTTATGAGGTATTTGACCCTCCAGCAAATATCACAAGGCATATTATGCTGCGGTTGAGAAAGTTCCATTTTCTATGCGTGGAGACCATATTTCCCGGTCCCTGCCTTCAAGAAAAGTTGATTTAGAGCTATATATTCCGTGCACTATTTGCGTCTTTGGAGGCACGCCGTTTAGATGTTTGGCCTGGTTATCCAGCATTTAAATGACTGTAGCAGACACAGTACGCTCTTAAAGCATGTACTCCTGACTCAGGAATAGAAACACTGCATCGCATCTCGAGCGGTGGCATTGGACACAGCTCGCGCGGTTGGTGTGTTTTATATAACAACTTATAAAATTCAGCTTGGTTGTATGTGGGAATAGAATTATCTTTCCTAGGTCCAGTTATGTCCAGTTTGTACTATGAGATTCAAGATTAGCTCTAATCTGCTTGTCATAAATAACATATAAGAACTACAATAGCAGACGTTAGGTCAGGTTTGAAAATGATAGCATAGTTCAAACAGTACGGAAGCTATGACGCGCTATTACGGTCTGCTTCAGCGCAGATGTCAGTCTTTTAATAGCAATTAAGATAAACAGTTTTAATAGTAGTCGCTTCATGACGCCTGCCCGTTGTAAAAACTGATCTTTGAAGACAGTGACAATTGGGTTTTATGGTTTATATAGTATTGCTTTGAAGAAAGATACAGCAATTAAAAAATAGCTATAAATAGTGCTGGTTAGATAATTAATCTAAACATTCTCACTACTGCCGTGATCTGACTTGGGTGTTCTACTCCCAAACTCCACGGCTGTAGGTGATTCGTATTTTGATTTTGCTTGGCGGCTTAGGGACTGGTGAGACATTACACATGTCTCAGCAAGAAAAGTCGCCACTCTGGATTCAGTCCCCTGAAGAAACGTCCAGAGTTTGAATTCACGGTTCGAGATTCTCTGTGCCTGTGCCTTATTATACACAGCTAAAACACACACACAGATACATACATGCAATAATACTCTTTTTTCAGTTTCTTTTTGTATGTCCCAAAACGTTTTTCTTCTGTAAATATGTGGCATTTTAATGTTTTCTGTATTAAAATACCAATTATTGTAAAAATTTGCTAAAAACCTTTAATCTCGGTCATAATCGAAATACAAATCTTAATAAATATACATTATTCTATGTCAAGTATCAGCGCATCGGTTCGCATTCACAAGGAAATTGGTGATCATTATCAATAATATACTCCTAACATAATAATAATAATAATAATAATAATAATAATAATAATAATAATAATAATAATAATAATAATAATAATAATAATAATAATAATAATAATAATAATAATAATAATAATAATAATAATAATATAAAAAATTGAATTATTCTAAGGCGTTTTACATTACGAGAGGAAATATACAGATGATCTTTCACGACCTAGTTTGGCAAACATATTTAAGTCAATTGATGATTCTGTATTTTTATTCAATATAACAGAAAATTGAATTATTTCAGAAGACAGAATCATTGTTGTTTATCTAATTCATCCCTTCTCCATTACAAACCTTTTAATTAGCATTTTTGACCCAAGAATAAAAAATCAATACAAACACCGTTTTTCTAGTCGTTAATCCCCATACATTTTCATTAATTGACATAGTTTCTAATGTCTGATGTCCACCCCACCCCCCAAATTTGTTTCCAAACGCGTTGCCGAAGGCTGAATGTCCGGAGCCAAGAAACGCAAGCAATGGTAACATAGTCCAAGTAACATGCAGGACGGGGGATTAATGACATGGTCATATATCGATGTCCATCCAGATACTAAGTCACTGAAGCACGTCGGGTGCATTATTATCTGACTTCCAAATTGATACCGAACACAGTTCTTGTATGTGAGTGTGTGCGTGTGTATGCGTGAGTGCGTGCGTGCTTCCCTGTCTGTCTGTCTGTCTGTCTGTCTGTCTGTTTAATGTTAGATTTTTACTTTGATGCTTTAGAAATTATTATTATTTGTACACCTATTTATTTAACCAGAATAATAACAGTCAGATAAGAATCTCTACTTGATAGATTATTCATCTTTAGTCAACATTATCTTTAGATTTGGTTTCAACTTCGAAATGCGACCGAACTCCTCAATTTATAAATGCGACGTTCAAAATGAAAGATAACATCATAGGATCGGTGATGACGGTGCTTTGTGATGAAGGATATCGCCTACAGAACTTGACTACAGACAGTATTAATACAACGTGCATAGTAAACCAATCCAATACAGCTGTGGAATGGAGCTGGGTGCCACCATGTGAAGGTAAAACAGATGCAAATCAACCAATTGGCAATAAAACAGCTTCCAATAAATTAGTTGACAATAAAACAGCTGGCAGTAAAAGAGCTGAAAAACACAACTTTAATAGAAATCAATTGTGTATTTATTATATACAAGCTTAAAATTTGCATTCTACGCGGACTTTAAAAATTGCTACTGCGGAGGGCTACATGAACCTTCGACCCATAAAACTAAGGATCTCACCCGCGTGCGCGTTTTCATACACACGGTCGCGCGCGCCTACATACAAGCATACATACATCCACACATACATACACCAATATTATGTTGATAAACATTTCTTTTTTAAATTGTTGATTATTATCAATAATAAAATCCTCACACAACGAGATGAAATATACAAATGAAGTTTAATGACGTAGATTAGCAAACATATTTATGTCAATTGATAAAGTCAGTGTTGAAATAAGCTTCTATGTTGGTATTAATTTCTTAATATTTACTTTTATTCAGTCAAACAGGAGAATGGAATAATTTTTCTAATACATTACAAACCATAGAATCATTGTTGCCTATTTTACATAACCCCCCTCACCCCTATACCACATATCGTCCTGAAATTGGTAACCAAAGTGTAAGAGGCCACTAAAACTGGCCTTTTTTAATTTAATCCCCATACATTCATTCATACCTTAGCGGGATTGTATTGTACGTTACTCCCCGTCCCATATATATATATATATATATACCTGACTTTTAATTTTATACGAGACGTCAATTCATTAGCTATATACTTTCTAATGTTTCTTCCATTCTCACTAAAGATATACTATGTCCGGAGCCAAAGAACACCACCAACGGAACCATAGAACAAGTATCTGGAGTGAGGATTAATGACATAGTACTATACCGATGTCCTCCAGGATATTACGTCGTTGAAACAGGTCTGATGTATTATAATCTGACTTGTAAATTGATACCGAACACAGTTACTGGCGAATGGTCAGTTCAACCTCCTATCAAAGGTGAGTTATATACTATCGATCATATAATCTCAGGCTGTAGACATTAAACATGCTGACTCTGATCGTAATTCATGTCATCATGGTTGAATGTATTAATATCTCGATTGTCCTATTGTTAGAAACTCTGACCTTTACTCATACCTAGATATCTTCATATGCAATCTAATAATTATTAATAAATACCTTCTTTAAAATATTGCTAAATGACTTAATGTTTTTAGAAGTAATTTCTTTTGGAATCAAGTACCATATAGCTGGACCCTTGTGGTGTAGACTTTTGGATGTTATTGAAATTCGTCGTTGTACTACATGCGGATTTTGTCTATTTCGGGTGTCATGTGTGTTTGTGTGTTGTTTCATTTCATATAAAGAGAATTGTGAGCGGGGGGGTGGGGGTGTTCCTTGGAGAAATGTATACATGTATTTGGCTATTTTCAGTTTATAAAAATTATTAAGTTTAGCTAATTTTATTTTTTGATCAATGGATTAGTGTGCGCATTGTATTGTGCTCCTGTCATGATTCTAATTGCATTTGTATTCAAATCAAAATTAGAGTCCAATGGTACCATCGATTCATCATTAACCATTATCGATGTGCAGATTGTAAAATGTTTCTTCAGTAGTATTTGCGGTGCCGCAAATTAAGCCCAGCTGCTTCAACACACCCTAACCCCACAACCACTAACATCTTCCAGTCATCATTGTAAACACTAACACGTCCCCTGACATGGCGAACATCAAGCCACCGTCATCCATATATTAATAATATTCATGACCAACATATCAGTGTTCCCTTTAATTATTAACACTGTATCAAAAACCTGTCGAACATATTACTCAAAAAACATACTACAAAAATAACAAACATTTTAGAACATAATATAATTGTATTGGCACTTCAAAATATTACTGTTACTGTAAACTAATAAGTTATAATTGTATTATAATTAGTAATTATTTTACCTGTCTCGTTGTTTCCTGAGAAGGTTCTTTCCCGTCCAGGATTTGCTATTCTATAGTTTGGGATCCTTAAGTCCTAGTCCTATTTCGCCTTATTTGTCGTACGGATGGGTCTCGACAAAGTGACGTTTCTCTGTTGCCATAAGTTTGTTTTTAACCAGTACCCCAAAAAACACAGTCATTTATTTATTATGGACCCCCACAGCAATTTCTAACCAGAGAGGAATGTCTAACTTATACTATGAGCCGTAAACTGAAGTCAGTAATCGCCTGTGTCTGCTTTCAACCAGTGTATATTTGTCATTGACTTCATCAGAATTATAAAGCACAAGACAATTTATCTAGCAAGTTTGAAATTTCGATCAATATCTCCCAACTATTTCCTCTATTTTCATGACATCTCGAATGACATTCTAACACCTGGAATCATCATCGGTAATGTGTAAATATTAACTAACACCCCGTCACTGCGTATAAAAGTCTCTTTTCGAGCTTTACTTCAAACCCTAATCATAACTAATAATCGAACCATTAAACAATGTACCTGTAACACCTTCTGTCTCTCATTCTTTCCCGAGTGGAGGTCGTTTGTTGTCATGAACCCAGTACCGTTAAATCGGATAGCTATGCGATGACTGGAAGTAAAATTAAAACAATAAAACCATTCATCTCATTTGTGTCCTTTCTATTAGTGTATATTATTTAGTGACTTCATCAGATTTATGAAACACAAAAAGAATTGATTTAGCTAGTTTTAAATTTAAATCAATACCTCCCAACTATTTCCTCTATTCTCAAATTTGTTTTACACCATAAATGACCGTGTAACACCTGGTACCATCACCTATGGTGGGTAGATATTAAAATGCAACACACCAGTTATGTATAAAATTATCTTTTCAAGCATTATTTCATAAATAGCTTTTCTCTATCTCATTCTCTCCTACGTAGAGGTCGTTTGTCGGGAACCCATTATCGTTAAATGGGCTAACTATGTGATGACTGGAAATAATATTAATGACAATGTCACCTACACTTGTGAGACTAATTATAGGATTAACGGAACATCATCCAACAAGGCAAATGCTACATGTGGATATAACGAGAACTTGGAGGTTATCTGGTTAAATGTGCCAAAATGCGAAGGTACTTATTGTGTCAATGTGTTGTATTCATATAAACAAAAATATATTTCTTTTTAAGAACATTGCAATCCCTTATTCTAGGTATATTATGTCAGAACATTTATGTTTTTATTGCCCGGATACCAACCGAATTAATAATATAGTTAAAATATTTTGGTTTTCATTCAAGTTATTACCTGTGCTGACTCGCCAGACATTCCAAATGCCAGATTTGATGGTGCTTCGACAATTATTGGTGGTCATGCTGATTATTGGTGTGACTACGGATATGTTGTTAATAATGAAACTCACACCACGGTAGGATTTAAACTTACATGTCTACTCGATGATAACTTGATAACAGGACATTGGTCAGAATCACCTAAATGTGAAGGTAACATTCGGATGGTCTATTGAGATCCATTGTAGCATTCCGGATCTAAACGTTTAGTATCTATAGCAGTCTGGTTTATATTGACGTTAAATATTTTATTTTATATTACAGTTTTATTATGTTCAGAACCACCTCATGTAGCTCATGGTCAAGTAAAAGTTCAAGGCTACGAAATAGGACAAACAGCGACGTATACGTGTAATCATGGATTCAAAATAGAAAGTGACAACGTTTTTGGCCTGATAACATCTCTGGAAACTATTTGTGGTTTTGATTCTTATGCAGGTGCCATTTGGAAACCCGTACCAAAATGTATAGGTAAGTCATTCTTTATGTGACCCTGTCGACTCGTCTCTCCTTTAAGCACCTATATGATATTAGGCTAAAGTCTACGACTTAATTAATCCCCTTTGTAAATCTCATCCTCTCAGATCAGGATGCCGAAACAAAACAAGCCATTGTTCGTCAGTGTCCAGAACCGGATAAAGTCAAAGGAGCAACTGCACATTACAAAAATACTTTCATCGATTCTGTAGTCACTTATGTCACCAATTATGGGTACAGATTTCAATATGGCGAAAAAGCAAGAACAATAATATGTTTGCCAAATGGAAAGTGGAATGTGAAAATGCCAGATGCAATACGTGTGTTATTTAAGTATTTAAAGATATATATATATATATATATATATATATATATATATATATATAAAGGTTGCAAATTCAGTTTAGAAAACGGGGAAGTAACATACAGACACAGACACATGCACGAACACGGATATACATCCACAGATACACACACACAAATTGCATATGTTAACATTCAAGATATTTTAATAAAATAGTAATCGATTTTAAATCCAGCGAACTCGTGTCCACCAATAGACGTAAAAGGATCTACAAAGAGTACAAAACAAACAATCCCCGGTACAAAGGTAATATTTTATATTCTGATAAAGTGTATTATATTTATCAATGTCAATAAAAGTGTATAAATGATTGTTGTTTCTTCGTAGGTCGAAATAAAATGCATTACACCTCACGCTAAGATGGAGAATGGACTGTCAATGATAACTATCGTCTGCTCGTCTTCAGGAAAGTGGTCTTCTGTTTTTAAAAGCTGCGAAGGTAATCACTGGGTAATAGTTACCTATAGCTGTTTTATAGATTGATCTTAAGTTTGCGTGCGTGTGTGCGTGCGTGCATGTGTGTGTGTGTGCGTGCATGTGTGCGTGCGTGCGTGTTTGCATGCGTGCGTGCGTGCGTGCGTGCGTGCGTGCGTGCGTGCGTTCCAGTACACCGAGAGTTACCTTCTTTAATAACAAATTAGCATGATCATCCAACAATTTTTAGTTAACAGATGTAGACCATTTGATTGGGTAGAACATGCTGCACTCCTTTCTTTTAACACCACGGTTGGTGGTCTTGCTGTCGTCAAATGTGATCAAGGATATGCCTTTCAAAATGGCCGGGAAATTGATTCTTTTCGATGTCTACCAAATTTAACTTGGGAGAGACCTGGACATTGTTTGGGTAATACTGATGTTACTACTGAAGATTTTATTAAATTGATAACACCCATAGATACACTAAATGAGACATATCAAATTATAATGTACTTTATATTTCGTCGCATTATTACAGCTAACATGTGCCCAACCCTAGTCGTGCCTAGATTTGGAACACTAAGTACAAACATCGTTCTAAAGGGTACTAGTGTGGAGGTAACATGTAAGCGGGGCTACATGTTTACTGATAGGAATATAACTAAGACTATTATCTGCGACTCATCACTACAATGGAATGACACCGTTAAAGATTGTATCGGTATGGCTTTTGTAATATAAAAGAGCTAACCCTTGGTACATTAATATTTCGATTCTATAATTAAAATATATAGTAATAACAGCCTTGAAGTGCTAACATAAAGAATCTACTTGGTTAATTTAATCCTGTCCCCTGAAAGCCCTTGTTTGTCCCGATCCACCCAAACCGGACAAGTGTAATAGAACGGAAGTTATGACGACATACAAGAGCAATATAACTTACCAATGTGAGCCACCTTATCGCATGGAAACTGGACATACGAAACTAACGATAAGATGTCAGGAGAACGCTGAATGGACGCACAGGTCGCTCTCCTGTGACGGTAAGCTTACCACTACAAAATATCATCTCGGGTTAATAATCCATTTAGAAATTATAATCTTGTTTTATAATAAAAGACAGAGCTTTGTTATGGTTACTTCACCATTAAATCCCTTCCAGTTGGTCGCTGTCTACCCGTACCTAAAATGAGGAATGCCCAACCTGATACACGACTTGCTACAAATGGCACCATTGTGGTCTACACGTGTAAGACAGGTCACGTCTTCCCGAACGGTGACACGAATGTGACAGCTTCTTGTGTCAATGGGAAGTGGAATATAACTCAAATGGACTGTAACAGTGAGAACGCTTTATTATTTATTAGTTACTGCGTGTGTGGCGGGGGGGGGGGTATTTATAGTAAAAAATTGAGGTGAGAGAAACGTACACCTAAGAATCAAAGGTGATCAATATTGATCAATACTGTAGACACATTTCCTTAATCCGAATACCATCATATAAAGTTTAATATTAGAAAGCTCACTTATTACAATTATACTTCTATTCTAGTTCTTATTTCACTTAGAAACTGTGTTATTAAATCCCATAAACTATCTTCCCCTAGGTAAACTTTTGCGAGTTATCTTCTGTGCGCAAATAGTTTTATGATATAAGAAGCCATTTGACAAACGTTTGATAACTAATATAATTTTCGTGTCTGGGATATAGTGTAGGGAACAACGCGAGATGACAATGCATCATATTAAATAATTGGTACATCTCTGGAGTTTACCAGTCCATGGACAAATAAAACAGACCTTCTTAAAGGAGAGACTTAGTAGAAACTATAACATAATAGTGACAACAAAATGTAACTTGAAGGATGTTCTTCTTTAGATTACTTCATTTCTCTGAAATATCTATGAATAATATGTTAATTTAACTGAAACTTGTATTTATTCACTACACTCATACATCTGTGCACGCACGCGTCTCTCTCTCTCTCTCTATATATATATATATATATATATATATATATAGAGAGAGAGAGAGAGAGAGAGAGAGAGAGAGAGAGAGAGAGATGGATGCAGGCTATTTCTGTTTAACATCCTGTATTAAATGTCTATATTTTTCAGAGACGAAGTGCCCAGATTTACACTTTACACACGCAACCTTGGTTCAACGAGGGAATAACTACGGAGATATAGTGACGTTTGTATGTGACGAAGGTTACCATTATAACAACGAAATTAAAGGTGTCTTGGCGTGTGAGGCCAACTCTCAGTGGAATGGAGATACCAAAGGCTGTCAACGTATGTGTGAACAATACCACACCACACTTAAAGCTTTACATAATTACCTTACACCTGTCTGATCAAAATCCGTAAAGGTTAAACCACCTGCACCTTGAATGTCCCCTGATATTATTAATCCTAAAGTACGTCGCTGCTATTTAGAACGCATACTGAGAAAATCAAGGCAGAAAAAAACGATTTCATTATTATAGGGAATGATTTTAATTCGAGAAAAATATTTCTCTGAAATGTTGCTGCTGCTTCTACCATATTCGTGAACTTCGCCGTATTCGTAGCTATCTTTCTCTTTCAGTCGCTACATCATTCATTACTAGTGGGCTTGATTATTCCAGCTCTCTTCTTTAAAACATTGCACCTGGGGATTATGGAAAACTTCATTGTGTTCAAAACTGCTTAGCTAGGGTTGTCACCCGCTTTCTCATTCTGTACCATTCCTGAAATCACTCTATTGGCTCCCCGTTCAACATCGCATTATTTTCGAACTCAGTGCCATTGCCTACCAAACTCTTTCTTGCGGAGGAAGTTTTTTCCATCGCCATTTGAAAACAAAGTCTCCAAAAAACATTTTAACGGCATTGTTTGTTAATAACATACATCCATTTGGAATCAATCATACACAGGATAGGAAATGGCTGTCATTGTCAATTTTGAGCTTATGGTCATTGTCTATGTCATAAAGGTCACCGAGATAAAAATATGGTTTTCACAAGTTTATTTGTTTCAATAGTTTATAAATGCAGCAAAAGCAGGATAATTGGCAATAAAAGATATTTTGAGGGTTTTGTCAAATCCAAGTAAGTGAACATTTGAAAATCCAAGGTAGCGGCCACCTTTTCCAAGATGGCAAACAGTGTTACACTTTTGGACATACATGTGCTGAGACTCATTTGATTTGAGTGACATTGGCATCTATCTGTATGTTTTGCATATGCTAAAGCCTTTTATGCTCTTTTTAGTCCTTTTAAATGTATAATTGTCATATTTGAAACAATGTTAACACGATTGTTTATGCACACATATCTAGGGTATAGTAAAGGGAAAAGTATAAAGATGTCTATTGTTTAACTGGATTGCAGCAACCTACTATATCACATCCACATGCTGCAATGCACTGCATGTTCTTCTTGAAGTAGGAACATCGGGCAGTCTTGCACTTTGGCTTCCAGCTGCATGTCACCAGTTTCACGCAGGCATCTGAGATTGGGGGAGTTTTGTCCAGACTGCTGTCAGATACTCCGCATCCCTCGTACAGGCAGGCAGTAGTAGCAACTAGAGGTGGAACATCTATGTGTTCTTTTTTGCATGCAATCAGATCTTTGCCTGATAGTTTTCACGTATCCCTTAAAAATCCAGGGCATTTCCAGTTGGAGGCAACATCTCCAGCCCCTTCTTGGCTTTACCAAACAGCTGAAGTCTGGCATTGTTGATAGTTGGCTGTTTCGATGTGCCATTTACTAGTAGTTGCACACAAACTGGTGCGATATCTTCATCATGACCAACTCCGGTGATACAAAATCAGTGCATGGAAGCTGAGTAGGGTGTCCCTCACATGCTGTGTAAGTCGCTGAGATACCTCATGTACTGGGTAAGAATTCCGCTTCTTAGGTGTCCCAGCGATCATTCACACTTCAACTACAGACACGACGTACACCAGAAATTGCAGGACATCTCGGTCTAAACAGATGACAAGTACTCGTTCATATCCTCTGTCAGCTGCTTCACACACATGCAGGATTAACCTCGTGTCCGATTCTTCGTTATTTTAGGAAAAGTTGGTTTGATATTTTCTCGTTGATCTTGCATCTGTAGCATTGGTGAATCTTACTCCCGTCACCATCTCATATCACTCTTGTTGGTCTTTGCCTTTAGTCATGACGACATCCGATAAGAACCAGGCAAGATCAGACTCGTTTTCATCCAAGGCAATGAAGGTGCTCCTTACGTTGCGGGAGCGGGACATGTGGTCCTTCAATAAATTTACGAATTGGCTTTTGTCTTCCCACTCTCTTTCATAGTATCAATCCTTTGATTTTGTCCTTTCCTTTATAGCGATCTACCACAACATCAACTCTGGTTATGTGTTCCCCAAAGTAAATCCTGCAAGTTGCATGAACACACCAGCTAAGTCGTCAAATGTTTGGCATCCATGGGGCTTTCAAATGGACTGCATCAAGCGCATGCCATCAATTAGCACATATGTCTTTATGCCAGTATCTGGAATATCAGAGGGAGTGTAAAGTCTAGCTATTAATAAGCTGATTCAGTCTGCCTTAGATGTTGTGTTCATCTCTCCTCCAGGCTTTGCTAATGATTGTTGGAATGGAGACAGCTCATGCTTAAGTAAATTCACCATTTCTACCGTTCGACCTGTGATGACAACATCGGTCAGCAAAATAATTATTTGACTGGTGCTTCTTTATTGCATCATAGAACTCTGTGGTTCCCTCCGCTAGTTGTTCATTCGCATTGGTATAGCTGCCTGCATATCTCCTTTTTTCTCCATTTAAATGATCACTAACTACCTCACATGGTGCAGTGTCTTTTGTAGACAGGGACACCAGAGGTTTGTCCATAGTCTCTGAGTATGTGCCTCCATCCTCTTCTGCTGATTTCGTGTGTAATCTGAACACATCAAATCCTCAGAGTTGCTTAGCAAGCTTCTTCACATCAGCATCACGCCTTGTTCGAGAAGGAAGACTGTCAGAACGACAGAAAACAGTCTCCTTATAGTAATCTTCTAGATTAAAAAGTGACCTGGTTTCTTGTAAATGCACGATCATTCTCACCATGTAACATAAAACTTGTCTCTGGCTTGGTCATTTCTTTTGATGCCGATGGTGCCATTATGCATCTTGCATGTCTTGATGATCCATCCAGTTGCCTGATCAGCAGAGACTTTGTTTAATCGTCTTTTTGTCCTCTTCACTACAATGTTTCCATCAATAAATTCTGCATGGACTTCTGCTGCTGTCTTCTCGAGGAGTGTCATATCTGCAATTGTGGTGAGTGTATTATTGTAATCTGTTTGTCCCAGGAGAATGGGCAGCATCCATGCGGCTGTTACTTGGGAGTAGGATGACATTGGTCTCTTCCTTCTTTGCTCCCAAGGAAGGAGCCGGGCTTGTTTCGATGATGTGTGGCCAGATCTAGATGTACGGGTACACATAATGACAGTCACCTTCAGGTTTGTGTTTTAAGTGGCTAAAACCAAAGTAATGGTATACTGGAGGGGACTTAGGATAGCACAAATGGCTTCAGCATGCTTGAAAACATACAAATAGACACCAAGATGACTCAAGTGGAATGATTATGTAATGCCAGTTGTGGAAAAAGCGACCACCATCTTGAACAAGGTAGCCGTAATTTTGGATTTTCAAATGTTCACTTATTTGGATTTGAAGAATATACTTGTAAAAACGCCATTTTCGACTTTGGTGACCTTTATGACCTTGAAAATGACATTGAAACCTAAAATTGACAATTATATCCACCCACATCTTTTTATCAACCTATGAATGATTGATTCTACATGGATATCTGCTATTAACAAACGATGCCGTTAAAAACATTCTACATGCCTTTTCCATGTTTAGCTGGTCCACTATTTTCAGACGTACTTATCCCTCCTAAAATTTGCCTAACCTTTGTATTAGGTGCGCCACAGAACTCGCTTCTTTTCTAGCATATTGACGCCAGAAGTTTATTAGTAGTAGAAGTAGTAATATTATGACCACTTTATTGTTCAATACGATTGTTCATAGCTAGAGCAATTAATGTAATCGACTGTTAATCAAATTACTTGATCGTTTCCTACTCCAGCAATCGACTGCGGCCAACCCCCGGATATGAAATATTCTACCCGAAAGCTTCCGGTGGAAAATGTATTTGGAGCTGTTACTACGTATCAGTGTCTACCCAATTACTGGATAAAGCGAGGCATTACTAATACTTCCGTTTCCTGTAACAAATTTGGCATGTGGTCGAATATTACGAAAACATGTATACGTGAGTCGTTTTCACCATTTTAAAACCCATGTTATAAATGTACTCTACAAAAGAGATCAAATATATGTGAAAATCATGACGTGAAGTATTCCAAGAATATTTCTTACTGTGTTGTAATTTATTATTCAGTTATTAAGTGTCCTTTTATACCCATTTGGGATGACATGGAGGTAAATACAACCAAGAGAACTGTTGATACAATGATAAACATCAGCTGTTTTACAGAAGAAGATCAAACAAAACAAATTATTATAACACAATGTACATCGGATGGAGATTGGAAACCACCTATAAGGTGCAAAGGTAATACAACTAATAAATTATCCCGGTTATCTCAATCTATCCCAGTAATGTGTATGTGTGTGTGAGTGTATTTGTATGTGTGTCAATGAATGTGCACATATACATACACACACACACACACACACACATATATATATATATATATATATATATATATATATAATTTTTCTGTTTAGCCAATAAAGAGACCAACGTTGAACCGGAACCGGAAGAATCCAAGTCCTCTGTCAGTATCGGCGTGATCGTAATTACATGTTTAATCTTGGTCATAATACCAGTTGTTATTTCTGATATCCCAGGCATGATAAAGGCAATGAAAGGTCAAAAGGGTAATAAACGTATGAAGGGTTACAGGCAGCAAATACGACGTAAACTTCATAACAGAAGGAAAGAAACCTCGAGACAACAAAGACGCCGAAAACAGAAGTCATTTTAGAGCTGAACTAATCAACTTTAGTAACAATAGGTTATAGTACACTGAGAGAATGGCCATTTACTTAGCGTGCTTTATTTTAGCATAGAAAAAAATATATTTATTTTAAAAAAATTCGGGGCTTTAATAGACCTTGCCAACTAATTTTCCCGGGCTTTTATACTTCGGCTCACCGCCCAGAGCAGCGGAGGTGGAGCTTCATCGTTTTCAATGTAGGCCGGATTCTTGTTCTGAACATCTCGGTTTGAACAACGATCTACTGCGTAATACAATTGGAATTCGATAGGAAAATACTTCTAGTGATAGATTTGTTTCTTGTTGCTCAGCATATTTAATTATTAAATGTTGTTATTGTCAATAGAGTGAAAAACATACTTCTTAGGCGAAGTCCGCTAGTATCAGTTATCGCTTGAAAATTGAAATGGCGACAGACGGGGTTTGTTTACATTTTAAAATCAACTCATGGGTCACATTAATTCACGAGAAATAATACCCAAATGCAATATATCAACGTCGCATGATTGCTTTATCAACCAATACTTTTCGAGTATTTATTTATTTCATATACCTTAAACTCAATTAATACTATAACGATTGGCAATTTCTATTACTGGCAACTCAACAACCAAGTCCCTCTATATGCCATACCTATGATGATGATTGATGATTGATGTTTTACGGCCACTTTTGTGCACAAGGTAGGCTAAATGGGCCGAGCGACTTCCAAAGGTAATGAGACGAAGTGAAAGACGAAACAACCTTCAGATATGCCCACGCCGGAATTCGAACACGGGTGGTAGTGATCTGCGATCCCGCACGCTACCGCTAGACCACGGAGGCGCCCCTATGCCATATCTATGGCAGGCTTGCCCATGGTAACTTTAGAAACTGCATGATAGCTTAGACCTTGTATCAGTGTTATTGACTCTTTATTGTACAAAGTTGGCAAAGTTAACTGACATTTTGAACTTTTCTTAATAATTCATACACCACAAATGACCATTTTATGGACATCGTACGCTATTTTTTTATTTTTTTATAGTGCATACACTACAAGTGACCGCTTTATGGACACTATACGTCATTATTTTTAATTCACCCACTACAAGTGTTCTGAACACGCTATTGCTGACATTTTAACACGCAAATCTGATCATCTAACTGGTCTAGGCACAATCGTATATTGCTCATATTTTTCTGTATAAATGATCATATATATATATATATATATATATATATATATATATATATATATATATATATTGTGTGTGTGTGTGTGTGTGTGTGTGTGTGTGTGTGCGTGTGTGTCGTGTGTGTGTGTGTGTGTGTGTGTGTGTGTGTGTGTGTGTGTGTGTGTGTGTGTGTGTGTGTGTGTGTTGAGTGTGTAATATTCGATATTTCTATCTTATTGCTTATTGGGTACTTCCGTTTTAAGGCAAATAAAATGATACCAATAATGACTATGTTAGACGGAAGTGTAAATTTGGAGTTTTGGTTTATGGATGTATAGGTTATGGTACCTTGAACCCATCCATATATATATATATATATATATATAATATATATGTATAGAGAGAGAGAGAGAGAGAGAGAGAGAGAGAGAGAGAGAGAGAGAGAGAGAGAGAGAGAGAGAGAGAGAGAGAGAGAGCATACAAGCCAGTCAAGATAGTGTATTAGTTAATGATTTAGTAAATATATCGTTCGCCGTAACTAACATATTCGGTAACGTTAACGAATGCAGCATTTAATACAACAATACTAAGGGGCTGTCCAATATGATTAAACTTACGAAGCATTTCTCTTATAAGAGACCACCGTAATAAATCCAGGATTATTAACACCCCAGTCTTGTCGTAATCCAAACGAACCATCCGTACTCGGTTCATTATAACCACCAGGTGGCGATCCTATTTTCAACAGATCGATCCTCCTGCTCGTCGCGCATGCTCGAACGTGGTTAGCCTCGAGCCCAGAAGCGCCCGAGATTAGCGCATTAATGCTACGAGCCAAATTAAGTACTCAAATGGCTAAGAAAGGTTTTATTACTACAGGTAACAAAAGATGTCTCCGACACAATGGCGTCGATTACACACTAAAACGACATCCGACAATAGCCGTGTTTATATTCCATAATCTCTGGATTTTACGGACCAGGCATCCGGGATATCATCAGCCTCGGCCTTTTTGTCCTGAAGCCATAACCAGATGTCACTCTTCTTCGCCACGGACAAATATGGCGATCCGATCTGATCAGGCATATCCGCCATATTGGACACTTTCCTGGAAATTGGCTGACGACGGTCATTCTGGTGCCGCAGTACGCCCTTCGCTCTCCAATCGTCAGGCGCATGCGCAGATGGCAGCGAAGTCCTTGCCGCGATGTCGGCCTTCGGCGGCGCGTTGCTATCGTGAAACCGGCGATCCAGATGATCGCCCGGATCACCGACGTCGGGCATATCGTCGGCGCAAACAGCCTCCCTCTCGTCGGGTTTCAGTCCGACCGACCGGACTATCTCCTCCGCCTCTTCTTTCAGCTTCTCCACTTCCGGTTGAACGAATGACGTCACCGGTCGAAAAAGAATCGATCTCGGCTTCTCGCTGACCAACGGACGCCGTCCGTAGGTCGACGGGGCCGATCTGGCGAAGTTCCTACGAACCTTCTCCGAATCGGAGTTCAGTGGGTAGTCGACTTCGGCGTTCCAGTCGTATTCCCGTTTGGCGCTGTTCGGCTCGAAATGGTGTCTGGCCAGAGACCGAAGCTGCTCCTGATAGAGATGTTGTGCCTGGCTCCGGTACGGTTCTTTGAACATGACGCGCAGGTTCGTTCGAAAGACGTTCTCGACCGAGTTCTTGGTCTTGTCGACCGGAAGTGCGTAGGCGATGCCGTCGCAGACCTTTTGCCGACTGATGGCGTGCTTGATCTCGGTGACTGGCGGCAGCGGCGGAAACTGACCCGGATCCGGTTGGCTCGCGAATCCGACCCGCCGTTGAGACAAGCGCGATCGTATGCTCGGCGTGACGTCATTACTATGGTATCGACGACGATGACGCTGAGTTCGTGATACTTGGAGCGTGACGTCCATAGTTATAATGATGACATTCCCGAATAACGCTGGCCTACGAATGAAGTTTGGATGGATTAGTCGCCGTGTTAGTGTTATTGATATAAACCGGACATGGACTCTAAGATAGGGGGGCGAGATTAACGAATCAATATCCACTAATGTTATGGCCTCACATGCAATATAGATCCTTTTTTTCATTATTGCAACACAATAACAGCACGGTGTAGCAATAGTGTGTGTGTTTGTGTGTGTGTGTGTGTGTGTGTGTGTGTGTGTGTATGTGTTTCCCAAACTTGTCTGTCTGTCTGTCTGTCTGTCTGTCTGTCTGTCTGTCTGTCTGTCTGTCTGTCTGTCTGTCTGTCTGTCTGTCTGTCTCTGTCTGTCTGTCTTTGTCACACACCTGTCAGTCGCACAGTTAACTAACCTCTGGATATCGAACTATTCCCGTATCCAGGTGAGGACCATTTACGCTACATCATATTGCACTACCTCCTATCACACTAACACCGCCAGTCTTGTCTCCGGGAGCCTCAAGTCGCATTCCAAGACGTCCACACGCACGCCGTACCTCCACATCAAAGCGAACACACCCACCACAACGGAAAACAACACAACAACAAAATACCGAACAACAACAGCGTCCCGAGTCCTCGAAACTTGAGACGCTCTGTGAGAAACATAACGCCGTCTCAACAATGGCCCACTTCACGGCTCGAGGAGCTAGCTATCCGTCGGCAGTAATTGGCTCTATCACGGCACGACACAATGTCGACAAAACCTGGTCCAGAACAACTGACGCGTGATGGGGACGTGGCGGTGGGGGGGGGGTGGAACGGCTGGCGGAACCTGTCTGACGCCGGTCCTGGGACTAATCGGACTTCGCCGGTTGGATTAGTCTCGCCGGGTTACGCTCGAACGCCCTAAGCCGGATTCAGCGAGGAGGGATCTATCGGTGTAGTACTTATTGGTCGGTCGGCCGGTCGGTTGGTGCCTGAGAGGATTTTTGCGCGAACCATTCTATCGTTGTCTGTCAGTGATTAGCGCAGTTCCTGTTTAGTTAATTAGCGCATTGTTATTGCC
The DNA here is from genome assembly GCA_025642065.1 of Paralvinella palmiformis. Classification (NCBI taxonomy): domain Eukaryota; kingdom Metazoa; phylum Annelida; class Polychaeta; order Terebellida; family Alvinellidae; genus Paralvinella; species Paralvinella palmiformis. The sequence continues at coordinate 37,813 of JAODUP010001585.1, forward strand.
TGTATGCGTATGGGCCTGTTCGTGAACGCTCGTTCTTTAGCACATGCGCGCGCACGTGTGTATGTGTGTTTTGGTGTGTGTGTATGTGTGTGTGTGTGTGTGTTAGCAGTGTGTTTTAAAAAAGGCCAGTGACGCGAAGAACCGTGATTCGTGAATACCTGATCTGGACGATTCATCTGGTGACTGACTCCAAAGAAGACAGGGACATTCTTTTTCAAAGAGTTTCTGGAAACCTACCAAATGTCGCAATATCAGAGGTAGTACAAAATATAACAGGAACAGCACTATTATTACATTAAATCATCAGTTAACGTCCACCTGTGTAAAGCGCCCACCTGTCTATTCCACTCACCTAATTTCCGGTTATTATGGTCAGCGCCAAACACAATGTTGCCTGGGATTTGTTGAATTAGCTTAATTATTTAATCAGATCACAATAACCTAGTCGTCATAATAGCAATAAAAGTAGTAGTAGTAGTAGAAGTAGTAATAGTAGTAGTAGTAGTAGTAGTAACACTTGGCCTCGTAACTTCCCCTAAGTCGCTTATCATTCGAGAACAATAATTTGCCACATTTGACCCCACTCATTTATCACGGCTCCACAAATGGCACTAGATGGCACCACCGCAGACAAGCTGTGTTCTTGATCTGAAATGGCACCCCCGTTGTCTTGTTGATAGCGCATTACACTGTAATATTCCAGGTCACAATGCTGTTTAGGTGAATCTGTTGTTTCATCCTCAAATGAAAGTGTGTGTGTGTGTGTGTGTGCGTGCGCACGCGTGTAATTCAAGCCCGAATCAAGGTGTGCACCTCACCATGCAGTTTGGTGAGAATTGGTCCCTTGTCGTTTATAGACTCCCTGGCACAGCCCCGAGATAATCCACTTGGCATATCACAATGGGGCGTGTTACCAAGTGTATATCACTTACAGTTGATTTATGTCACAGTAAACAAATAATGTGACCTGCCACATTATTGGCGGAGGTCTCTAGCTCGCAGAAAGTTTTTCTACATTTTCTACGGTAGTTCTACCTATTTGACGGGATGATGACGATAATTGATGTTTTACGGCCACTTCCGTGCACTTGGTGGGCTAAATGAGCCGAGCAACCTTCAAAGGTAATGAAGCGAAGTAAAAGATCAAACAACCTTCAGATATGCCCACGCCGAAATTCGAACACGGGTCGTAGTGATCTATGATCCAACACGCTACCGCTAGATCACAGAGGCGCGATAAAAACCAAAACCTATTATTATTATTATTATTAAGAAGAAATGCCTGCCAAATGTTGCTCTATGGTTTAATGCAGCCTTGCCCTGACTACGACGAAGTTCCTTTGTATGCTTTTTTAGCCAATATGCCAAAAGGAGATACATGAAGTAATCGTAAGCATGAGCGCGTTATGCCGGCATTATACTCCCCACATCGGTTACCTGATTGCCAAACAGGTTCTAGCACCATATATTGTTATACGTTGATAAAACAACAGACGGATCCAGGCAAAATGCGTTGCCATCGGTTACCAACTGTAGTCTCGGGTTAGAAACAGCTATGGCGCCCACTGTTAACACGGGATGGCAACTTTTCACTAACGATAACTACTGGAAATCTTTCAGCAAATTATTTTTATTACACGGAGACTTAGACTAGTATTTCAGCTGAACGATTTTGTCTTTACAAAGGATCTAACATAGTATTTATCAAGATATAACCCAATGATTGAGCGGACCGATCTTTCAGATGAATGACACAGCTAAGCCATAGTTATTCATGTTGTGTTGTAGGAGACTTTTTAGCATGGGTTTCAATGGATTAAATAAAATTAAACTTATAGCTGAATGTCTATTGATTTTAATGAGATTGTTTAAATATTTAATGCAGAGTTTTGGAAATATAATTTTTATTTGTACCTGTATATTATTAAATACAAAATGTTCTTACATTAGAGTATCACCACCCTTGACATTTACATGTAGAAAAGAAAAAAACAGTTCACTTTCAATACACGATATCATGCATAAATACCAATGTTACAGCAATAGGAATCACCCATTAAAATATCATCTATTTGATGATTGATTATATCCATTCACCTCGTGGTGTCAGATGGCAAAGGTTCTACAAAAAATAAGTTTGAACTAAACAGGCCGGATCATGACAGCCATCCTTATCGCGCTGAACATTACTTAGTTTAGTGGCATATATCTCTTGGATGAAGCCTATGCCATTCCCATTAAATGCTAAATTATGATCTGGAGATCACATACCCTTAATGTTCATAAATAAAATCCAAATATAGCTGATAAATAGCCTATATACAGGTTTTTAGTAATACATTTATTGGCCACCACACCCGTAAATTGCCAAACAACACAGTGATTCTTAGACTTCTAACCCGAGACCGTAGTGTAACATTTAGCCGCAAGATGGCGCCAGGGGTAATGTAATTGAATCGGTCTATGGCTTGTCCACACAGGTCTTCGAAAGACGCGATTAGCCATACAAGTCATACCACAGCCGTAAACAATAACAAAACAAACAAACAGGCATACAACAAGTGCCAGCAATCATATGCAATAATCTTTAACCAACGACAAAGTAGCGTTAACCCCGTTGTTACTTAATATCGTAAAAAAATATTTTCAAAAAAATCCATTACATACCACTTTGATTTTCAAAGCACTCAAGAAATTGCTAGCAGATTGATCAAAGCCAGGGAAATTATTTGAAAATTTCGAAATTTAAAATTACATCTTAATGGCTTAACTGAAATTTCGTGAATGAATTAATGAGAAAACAACCTATGCTGAACACAAACAAAACTTACAGTCGTCCCATTTTGGCTATAGTTATCAGAACATAAAAGTATGACGAGTATCATCTACCAAGATGCGGGGAATGTACTCCACAGCGTGATGCCTCCACCGCATCCCGCCTATAACCTGAGTAGGATGTGTTCTTCGTGAAAGAGTTTTCCAGCGCGCCAATACGACATTATTATTGAAAATGGCGTGGTTCCAATGTCGAGGCCGACAACGAAGTCTCTGGACTCCAGGGCCAGAAAAATATTTCTACATCTCACTAGACCCTGGGCCAGTAAAATTTAAATCAAAAATCCCAACAACTCTCTTACTAGCCCAACAAAACTTTTAGTAGCTATTAAAACCATATTTGTTTTACCAGTCCGAACAAAACTGTGCTGGAATCGACGGAGAACACAATATCGTAAATTTGTGTCTGACTGATTTTTAGACCGCTTTTGTGCACATGGTAGGCTAAATGGGGCACGTGACGTCCACGGCTATGCCCATGTTGAGATTCGAACTCAGGTGGTAGTGACTTGTCGTCCAATGCGCTACTAATGAGACCACAGAGTATATAATAATCAACAGTTCACAGTTCATCCAGTAAACAATTATTGGTCATGTCCATGGTCTAACTGTTGTTTAAATATAAAATAAAGCACAAAATAGCAAACAAAGACGGTAATAATTCATACACGGAAGATCAAGGAAGAAATTAAGTTACCAAAAACTATATAAAATTCCTTCAGCAAAGTATGAAAACGGTTAATATGATATATGGAATACATATTTAGGTCATAATATTAACATAAAATGGAGAGAGAGAAAAATAGTGATCAAACAAATAAACAGGAAAGGGAGAGAAATCCAAACAAGCCCACGTGCTTTTATTTACTGTAAACAAGGACAACCAGCCAATCAGGAAGGAGTATTTGAGACACGTTATCATCCTAATGCAAATGGTTGTTTACCAGCTAAGATCACCAGCTCACCAAAATCGCTCCCGTCCTTCAAGCTTGGTTGTTATATTCATTAAATGTGTATAAATATGACATCTGAAATGGTTACAGCAGTATATTTTAGCATTAGTTAACATATGGAAATGATTGCCTGATAAATGTTTTTCGTTTATCATGATCCATTTTCTGCTGAAAATCGGTCCAAAATCCAACCTATAAGCGGGAACTGTCGTGGTCAGTCCTGCTGTGTTGTTGGGGGGGTTAGTTGATCCACTTGATGGTTAGTTAGATATGCCCACACCTAAATTCGAACTCAGTTGGTAGTGACTGACCTGTGATCCAACGCGCTACCAATTCGACCACGGAGGCGTTCTACTTGGTGCAATAAAAATACGCATAAAACATAAAACGAATCACTGTGCCAAATAAGCCAATTGTACACTAAAAATGGTAAACAATCGTCAGCTCTATTTCATATAAAATAAACCAAATTTTCTCCTCCGGAAGATTATTTTTACTAATTCATTCAGGCTTAACATAATATATAATAATGGCCGAAATGGCAGCTTTTCATGTGGCTAGCAACCTCAAACGAGGGAGACGCAAATGGTCTGTAATTTACAGCTTCCCCACGGAGACTAATTCTAAATAAATTTAGAATTTTGAATAAATGGCATTTTCGGTGGAGAAAACCTTGCCAGCTGCCTGGTTGGATGAAAACTCCCCCATGTATAGTGCCACGGCCGAGGCGCGAACCAGTGACTTCCCGCGCAGAATGACCATAGCCATAGATAAATGGTCTCACGCTCTATCTATGTGGCCAAATGTGAATTACTATACGAGATCCGGAAGCAGACAATCGGGATTGTTCACAACAATAGAAACAACACCCAGAGACATCTCCCCCTTCAGACAGTCTAGTAGCCTTAGATTGTCTTACCTATATAACCAGGTTGTTAAATGATGATTCACTCTTACACTCATTGTAGATTGATAACGTCACTTCAGTCTACTTACAACGGTAATTATGTTATACATCCTGATCCGATGTTAACTAATAATGTAGTGTTTTGTTTGCGGATATCGCGGACAGATAACATGTTCAGTGTTATACTGCTACACCCAATGTGTTCTATCTGTCTGTCATATATATATATGATTACGTACACCTATTTATCTGTAAATTGAGGATATATATATATATATATATATATTATGTGTGTGTGTGTGTGTGTGTGTGTGTGTGTGTGTGTGTGTGTGTGTGTGGGGGGGACCGTTCTCCTCAAAGACCCTTATAGAAATGACCATCGACAATAACATTACAAGAAAAAAGGGGGCTATGCCAAAAGGGCGACAACAGGGATCTGTGCCACAGATTACAAGAAGCAAAATGAAGGCAATTCTTTGGTGGCCAATACCCTTTTTAAATCATTTTTAAAACAATTACTATTACTGCCATAATTAATCTCTCTAATGCATTATCTTGCACGATATACAAAAATCGTTTTGTATAAGTCTGAACTACCTGGCACATGGCCGATTAATTATACAACAGAACATGCACGCAAACTCATTGTTTAAACATATAAACGGTGATGACGTCACACACACACACACACACACAGAGAGAGAGAGAGAGACTAAACCAAAGCACGCATATCTTGATGACGTCAGTACACAACTCTGCCCGCGGCTGATATTGCCGAGTGGAAAAGACAGAACCGAATATAAGGATGGGCTATAAGTCACCTAGATGACATGATATAACATATATAAACATAAATATTCCAGCATCCTTTGTAATCGCGAAAGTAATCAGCGATTACGATTACGTCTGCGATGTAATGAATTACGATTACATTGCATTTGGAAATGATGATCACAGTTACTCGAGATCATGTAATCAAGTAGAAACGGTTACCATTATATATCACAATTACTCCATCACTGGTGTATGTGTGTGTTTTACTATAAAAAAGACGTACCGTAGGTCCCATTAAGGCAAGGACGGTTTTTACGCCTAAAATATCATGATTTATGGTGTTACCGTCCAATAAGCCGACCTAAAAATCTGAACTTTTCCCTGCAGTATTTCCAGCCCAGGTGACGTTTTGAACACAGAAAATATTTTTTTTTCTTTTCATAATTCGTTATTCATATCGCTATATTTTGTATACTGTCAATAGATCAAGGCAAATTATAACCATCGTTTACACAAACTGTTAGCGGATACGTAGGACCTTAAACTTAAATTAACGGCGTGGTTTAACATTCAATGAACCGTATATGAAGTCAATGGCTTAGAAGTAATTAAACATATTGTCAATTACTACTGAGCCTTTTATGGTACGTTTTGGTCATTAACGCGGCAATAACCAAGACAATGTAATTGTAAATTACTGATATATGAGGTCAGTTAGTAACTATAACTCTCTATTGAAAATAAATATATTAATCAGTAATTATCCCGTTATTAATATAAATATGCCCATACAAAATATGTATATGGGGGCAACCTAATGTCTATGCCGCCAAACGAATGAGATACGACACTCTTGGGTACGGGATGTTTTGGGTACGAGTTGTCTTGTTACCGGCGCTGCCTTCGTGAAATGCGCTACTGAGTCAAACAACGTTTATCCATAATTACAAAAATCAGATAATTCTACATGTAAATATTGAATTTCATTATAAAGCCATGTATAATTATCATCAGCTTGTTTCACTTCTATGTACACTCCATGAGTGCATGAGTTTAAATCAAAATAACGATTGATGTCCGTTTGTATCTAGATCTAGACTAGGACCTAGGTCACTAGCGTCTAGGCGTCTGCTAACATACTGAAAAACTTTCTTTCGGTGGCTGGATTTCTTGACACTGAAATAGCACCGGCCATTAAGCCGACCCCCCAAAATAAGGGTCAAAATGTTGACACAAAGTCTCGGCTTAATGGCCGGGACCTACGGTACATATAGCTAGATAGAATACCATTAAAAGATAGCAAATTTCTTTTTAAATGTATACACAGTATATTTAACTTTAAACGTGAAAGTATAATCCCCTCTCACCCCCCCCCACACACACACACATTTACCAATATATGTGTATTTTATGTAGCACAACTACGTCCACGCGTATGACGAGAAGGGAGGGGAGACCTTTAGCTAAAATAATACGACTAGAAGCCGGCCGGGCCATTTAACTTTACAGTCATAGATGTATCCGTTTGATAAAAGCACGCCACATTATTGTCATATCGTTTGTGGCGTCCTTTATCCGTCCGTTCACAACTGCGAGCCAGCCTGTAAACACGACGAAAGTCAAACTCGTCATCAGGGAGCCCTGAGCCAAGTTATTTATTTCTGATTCAACGTTCATCAACGAGACTTCGGGGTTCTCATAATATAACATAAAAGACAACACACACACACACAGCATATATATATATATATATATATATATACGCACTCATACGTATCCACACATGAGCCTTACACGTTTGAAGCAAGCCTCAGTGTATAATGACTGTATCAGCTGTATCGACCTTGAGATCGAAGGTGAAAGGGTGAAAGGTGAGTTTTAAGAGTGTATTGAATTTGAATGGTGAACTACTGCGCATATCTTGATGAGGTAGGAACGTGTGTGTGTGCGTGTGTGTGTTATAACCAAACCTGAATTAGCGACTACCTATGTAAAACGACCACCTGCCAGTTCTATTATCAGTGCATCTTTTTAATGATGAATGAAATTTGAAGGTACATTTTTCTAACTGGGCATTAATTTGGCTGACTTAAATAAACAAGTTTTAATATATATATATATATATATATATATATATATATATATATATTAACAAGCCTTTAACCCGTTCTTATCGTTGTCAGATAGCGATAAACACAAGTTATCATGCCTGATATGTAAACATTAGCTTTAAGTCATTATTTATCCAGGTAAGCTAAGTGACAGATTACCTGTTTCTCGGATATTCCTCAACAGTTTACTATCAGTCTAACACACAAGGTGATAGCCACACATAGGATAATTAAATGATTGCCTAATGGTGTTGTTATCAAGCCGAGTAAAGATTTTTCATCTTCAGACTTCTAGTATAAAGTAATAAATCACAAAACGCGAGCTACACGAAGTACGATGTCATCATAGCTGATATGATATGACATTGTACTGGGAACACTGTTGAATGTGGCTACAGTTAGGCCCGCATTTGTATATGAACGCATAAAAGGGTGTTTTGAACTGTACGGTAGGTGAATACACACACACACACGGGCGCGCGCATATCTGCATTCACACAGTACTCACCTGCTTATGGTAATGTGTTGTTTTTATTATTAATTTTCTTAAAACAGCTATCATTATGTTACTACGTCATGCAGGCGCATTTAGAGCGGAGCTTAATTTTACCACTGAGACCCCCCCACACACACACACACATTCTCTAACAATTTATCAAGGCTAGGATAAACACTATGACCTTATTCATGGCCCACTCTTGTTGGGTTTTTTTTTCCTTTGAAATGGATGTCTTTGTTATTTTTGTTACTTTAAATCATCATGCCTTCTTGTATTCTTATTCATATGTATTCTTTAGTGACAATTATCTTTTTTCGTACGATCCATTTTACACATACACACAATATAAGCTTAAAATATATACAAACTTTAAAACTTGTGTGTGTCTGTCTGTCTGTGTGTGTGTGTGTCTCTCTCTCTCTCTCTCTCTCTCTCTATCTGTGTGTGTGTGTGTGTGTGTGTTACGTTTCTAACGATTAATTGTTCCTTTATTACGCTTACCTGTTAGGCAAGCCGATTTTCGAAGAAAGAAGCAATAGATTTATTAAGGTAGTAAAGTGTTGCTTTGAAGAAGAAAAAGATACAACAATTAAAAGATCGCTTCAAATCTAACTGGTTACCCAGTTAACATACTAAAACACCCCATAATGCTTTACTCTCAGGCACTACTACGACTGTAGGTGATTGGCTTTTTTAATAGTTTTGGATCCAGGGAAAACTCCCCTCGACAAAACCCCCACTCGGACAAACGTCCAGCCGTGTATCAGAATCCGAGAGAGATCATCCCTGACCGGATGTGGGAGGGAAGCCTTGCAGCAGTAGATGACTTCCTTTTAGTAACAGGCACGTCACCCTTCAGTGAATTTCCAGAATGTGCGGCATCTTTGAGGCTAGGACTCACCGTATTGTTAAAGTGATACGCTGAGGAACACCGAACACTCTGTGAGATCTCCAGAATGAGACCGTCTTATTGTTATAGCTGTGATAAATTTCTAATGAATATGGCGCTTGTATTGGTTCAGGTGAGCAATAGAGTGGGTGGGGCGGCTTTGTCCGGTGTGGTGCTGTCCACTGTTGTTTGTCTAGTAGGTTAGTCATTCGCCAATACCCATTTATAATCGCAATACACTCGGTATTTCCGTTCAAACAATTGAGTTGTATTTAATACTCTCATTAAACAGAGATTCTTACGTAACGCCATCACAGAGCCCCACCATATTGTTCGGTGTAGGTGGTATCTGTCAGCTAGAAATTATTTCCTATTTCTTCCGAAACACTCAACCCCCCCCCCCCACACACACACACATATATAATCACACGTAACATTTATCAAGCTCAGATAACCGAGTGTGCATTTCAACGGAAGCGTGTTACAGAGTGCCCTAAATGAGTCCATTCAAACTCTGCATATCGTCCGAAAGGGAATATTGCCGAGAAGCCCCGAAATATCAAAATATCTCAAGTCAAAGAGGCGCCAATTAGACAAGCAACATGCCATTGTGTGGGGCCATTTTAATATGAGAAGTTCAGTTGAACTGTAAGTTCAGTATACTGGTGACCACCTGGGACATATAGCCGAGGAGTGTCTGCAAATGGAAACACAGCTGTGGACCGGATTCGAACCCACAACCTGGAAGCGTACCATTGGAACGCCCGATGAAATGAGAAGTAAACAAATCGGCAAGAAGGTTAGTAGTTTGGACTGAAAAACACGAACCGAAATCAAACAAATATCAAGATTAACTGGGAAATATAGCTCCATTAGTACTGAGGCGAAATGAAAGATGAAACACCCTTCTGACAAAGCCCACCTTTGGACCCAGGTACTAAGAGGTTTGTGACCAAACCCGCTACCAGTTAGTAACGTATTATAGTTTACCCTGATGGTATATGACATAATCATTGTAAGAATACTTGTAGTGGTTAACTTAATAACAAGCTGTTATCAGCTGTCATATTACTCTCTCGATCTCTCTCACACACACACACACTCTCTCGGTGTTTAAGCACCGTCAAATGTCACCGTTTGTATTGTTACAAAGTTCATTATAAGAATTCACATCTGATTACGAGATATCCATTTCCTTGTGGCCGGAAACTCCGTTTAGTCCAATTTTTGTGGGATCCTTGACACATTTGGTGACGTAACAGTTGCTCTATTTGGCAAGAAAGTCATTGTATAACACAATGTTGAGGGATGGAGTAATGCACAGTTAAAACACAGCTGATATAGTGACTGGTGGCCCATTTCAGTAAGACTAAATTTGCAAATGACTGTGGACTTACGCATTGTAAAACGAACATAATTTCACTGAAGGCGCTGAATGAACACATTAATTTATTATTTTCTGAATGTTAAGTTACAACACCTTTATAGATGAAAGTAGACTCGTCAAGAAAATAGCCCCTTCGGCAAAATATATATATATACATATAATTTGTACGCTGTTGTATTATGTAAGCATATATTTGTGTGTGCTATGGTATACTGGTAGACTGACATAATCCTACAGTCGGCATCATCCAGTACGGATCTAGAACCTTTGCCCTTTCGACAAAAGGTATTACGAGGATACGGCCTATTGTGGGTTCATCGTTAATATTTCGTCCGTAGAATACTCCCGCATTTCGTAGATGTGATGGAAGGGATGCCGCAATAAATGTCTGTATGGGGGACGAAACTGTTTCTTAAGCTCACTCTCACTGAATGTTATAAGTACAGGGCGGATTCTTCGGCATCTGCCATAACTGCATCAACGTACAAGGAGTGTTCTCTTCAACAACTGTCACATTGTTAACGTGGCAGACACTACAGCGTTTCGATAACCTGTAAACATTATTCATCTATTTTTTTAATTTAAAAACATTGCTGATTTATGGACTTCGCTTTTCATCCATTACCATAAAATCGTTTACGTAATCATGCCAGTTTGAGCGAAGTACATTACTCGTTGGCCTTTTGCCCTCTGATATGGGCCTGTACCATCCGACGACGTAGCCACCTGCGGAGGTAGACGTATACCGTACGAAACTGCCGTTCATTGTCGCTGTCAGCTCAATTAGCCTTAACGGTAATGCGCGATACTCTAAGTGGGCATTATACCGACAAGTCGATGGTCGCGAGTTTCGCAACCAGTTAGAGAGACTCAACGCAGGCTGCGAACCAGTTGGAGGATTAATTTCTCGGCTCAAAACATTGGGAGGTATACTTCTCGCTGGTGGCTGGGTTTGCCATCATAAATGGCACTACTGTCACAGATGTGGCATACAGTTGTTCAACTGCCACGACTGTCCAGAATGGTGGGTAGCTCAAACGGACCAGCGAATGAGCTGCCCTAAGCCAGCTTTGATTTTAACCCTTATCCTGATTTCACCCAACCAATCGTACATCTCACTCAAGATCTTTTAAAAATCCATGGACTGTTTGCACTTCATTATTCCGTACTATTTCTCTCTATGTCGCTTAACGTCGGCACCGATCACATATCGTATATAGGTACGAGCTGGATTTGAATCTACGACCTGGATGTTTGCAACACAATCCTGTAACCACTAAGCTATCGGAGTACTCTCAATTATTATAACAGGGTGATATTTTTTTTCGAATTACCGGCAAGTGTGAATGAATAAAATAATGTTCTTTGTATACAATTGTATATTGATTGTATGTGTATGGAATTTCTGTCTGAAAATAGGATCTATTTATCTAATCTCAATTAATTTTGAATATATTGGTTAACAAATATTTCTGTTCTTGGTTTTTGTTTAATACTTATAGATACATTTTTTTTCATATTTTTTTTCGTTTAAGAAGTGAAGCAAAGTTTAAAAACACACAGACATAACAAAACCTGCTCCTACAACCACCTATCTTAAGGAATCAGCTCTCATCAAAGGCGCCATATCATTTCTTTCCTTCTTCCTGGCGGGTTAATTTAGGTTTGGACTGTGTTGATACTGAATGAAACATTCACTCCAAGGTAATACATGTATTTAAAAAAAGCTAAACAGGCTTTAGTTTCTCGTGTTGCCACTCCACCCCCCCCCACCCCCCATTTTATCAGTAGGAGTCAGTATGGCCACACATACATTTCCATATTATATATTAATAGTAATCATAATACTATTGATCATAATGCTTGAAGACTTTGTTGATTTCAGAATGGAGATCCAGTCATCAGATGATGGGGAAGATGGTACAAATGTAGAGTACACAGAAGACACGCAGCGAGAAGATTGCAACAATCCAGCTAGAAAATACACAAAGGACGCAGATACACAATCTACATCACTATCAATTGAATCGATACAAGCTAGTCTGCTCACACCAGAGGGCGTATCACACGACAATGACCAATCACGCGAACATCGCCCCGACGGTAAGGTTTCAAAGTGCGAAAGTGAATTTTGAACTTTAAAAAACACATCATAATAAATCCCCAACTACCGAGTATAAAAAGTACTATTTACTGTTGATAGGATTTTCTTAGAAGTAGCAAGTCTTCCAATATTTAGCATAAAACATATGATTAAGGTTGCTCGTACACAGAACACTTTCACGGCGAAAGAGAGAGAGATCATATTCTGGAGTACTCTCTGATTTCTCTTGTCATTTACTACGAAATGACGCACCCTTCGGGGCAGTTGACTACACTTAAAATGCTGCATATAATTACTGTATACATATTACAAGCAATTATCATTCGCTCTCTCGTCACTAATCTTGTCATTAATCGCATCAATGGTAGCAAGATTACATCAGCTAGGCTATATTTGTAAATTGCTCATTCATCCATCCATCAATCCATGCATTCATCCTTTCAGCTCTTCCTCCAGTTCATCCAAAAGTACAAAGGTTGTCTTCGGGTCCGTCGTCGCCCAGATTTGCCAGTAGACAACCATTTGTTAGGCAATTCTCCATACAGTCGCGTAGACGCTCATTCATGGTAACAGACTATGGACCACAATCGGTGGACAGATCTCTGGAATCGGTGTTCTCCAGTAATGCCCGGCAGTCAGTCGTCGTCTTTCCGGAGGAAATCAGCACGGAATCCGGCGTCCAGGTGACGCAGAGTACCAGCTGCATTATGGATATGTCGCAGGTGGATGACGTCGACAACGAGATGAATGGCATGCTGCTGGCAAACCACGACCAGGTCCGGACATATCAGACAACCGCCTTCAGCATCACAGGAACCATTCCTTCGTTGGTCAGCAAGCCAAAGAACAAGAGGCAGCAGATTGCTCTCGAGATCGCCAAACGAGGACGACTGTTCGCCAAACGTAAAAAAGATCGTCTCGTAGAGAAGAACGGCGAATGTCGCATCGTGTACACAAAGGTGCGCAACAGAAGCTACAGGCTGCTGCACGACTTCTTCACGACGATGCTGGAACTGAAATGGCGCTACCACTTCCTCGTATTCACGTTGGCCTTCGCCCTGAGCTGGGTGGTCTTCGGCTTGGTCTGGTGGGGGTTGGCCAGCTTCGAGGCCGGGCGAATCCCCGAGCCGCTGGCCGACGGCGGCTTCGATTCTACCGCCGTCGAGCCGTGCATTGTCGGTGTCACCGATTACACGACTGCTTTGCTGTTCTCCATCGAGACCCAGCAGACTATTGGTTATGGAACGCGGGCTATCACATCCTCCTGCCCGCTGGCCATCACCATCATGATGCTCCAGTCGATGCTCGGCGTCATCATCCAGTGCATATTGACGGGTATCATATTCGCGAAGCTGGCCAGACCGAAGAGGCGAGCTCAGACGATCCTATTCAGCAAGAACGCCGTCGTCTGCGAGCGGGACGGCCAACGAACGCTCGTCTTCCGGGTCGGCGACATCCGCCGATCGCAGATCCTCGCCACCAGCGTACACGTGATGCTCACCGAGCGACGCACGACCCGAGAGGGTGAATGTCTACCAATCGCCACCCGAGAGCTGAGAGTGACCACGGAAAGCGGCGGTGAGTTCTTCTTCCTCGCTTGGCCGATCGAGGTGCTGCACAAGATCGACCGGAGCAGTCCGCTCTGGGAGCTCTCTGAGTTCGACCTCATCCAGCAGGACTGGGAATTCATCGTCGTGCTCGAGGGTGTCGCTGAGGCGACCGGTGCCTCGTTTCAAGTGCGGACCTCCTACCTGCCGAGCGAGGTACTTTGGGGACATCGACTCAAGTCGTTGCTGAACAAGAGCTCCGGCGGAGTGCTCGAGATCGACTACACTCACTTCCACGAGACGGAGCCGGTTAAGATGAGCGAGCGCAGCGCCAGGAAGACGAAGGAGAGACTTCAACATCTCACAGAAGTGAGTAAAAACAATAACGACCGGAACAAAGACGATGCCAATAAACAGGATCCCGGTGATGGTTTGAATACATGTTAGCAATACGCGGAACCACTTCTTGCATTAAATCGGTGTCGGAGGACTTTCGAGATGGCGCATTTACGGGAAAACTTGTCTTTTACGATCGGCTGGTGTTAGTTGGGACCTTTCCTCGGTTTATATACAAATTTGTCCAGCAGGTCTCTAGAAATTTGTCCAGTGGTTCTCATAATAGGCAAGTCATTTTGGATTCAACATACATTAGATGACAGATGTGGCAAAACACTAGGCTTTTCTAATATATTATTCTTTTGAAAAACAAAGCTTGGAAATATACATTAAGATAATTTCCTGCTTGATAACTTGCAGTGAATATATATATATATATATATTAATAACCGTCTCCTCCCTAGGTTATCTACAGGGTGACTAGAAAGAATTTTATTTTACATAACAAGGTTACAAATAAGCGCTAGCCCGTTTGCCCTGGGCTAATGTATTTTTGGAGAATATCGCGATTAATAGAATAACTTTCTGTATACCCACAAGAAGCTGGTGCCACTAATGGTCACCATTAATTTTCTGGATCTGTTTACATATTTCAGCCAATGATGAAACATCTTATGCAGCCAATAGGGGCCCACTATTTAAATGTACAACCTTTATCAAAATGCTTTATGTTTTGCATCATGTCTTACACATATTACCATATGTGATTGAGACTGCTGCATTGTCAGGATTTTGTGACTGAAATTGCATAAATTAGCAGTTTGTGAATGAAAAATAGATAATGCCAACTGGATCAAATAGTAAGTCTGATAAACTATAGCAGGGGGGTATATGAAGAAAATAAGATGAGGGGATTTAAGCAGTATTGGCTCAAGGAGTTTACGTGGTTGAAGTATACCAAAGAAAAAATGTACCGTGATCCAGTGTTCCAGATTGCTCCATAAGCTTACCAATTTCAAAACTTTTCAACCTCTGGACCCCTCTACCATACCCCCGCTATGCTCCGGCCTCGCTGCACTCACTCACTCACTAACTTTCGGGCTAGTGAAACTTCACAAGGGGTAATAGATTTCACAGTCCATTAGCCCTTGGGGCTAATTGCTGGAAAGTCTTAGCTTCTAAACCTGCATAATAGGAATACTAAGTCTGTTCTGTTTATAGTCGTTATGGGGCCATCATCTAGTAATATTAATTTTTTATTCGCATTTAGATAGCTGTGACAAGTTTATAAAATCATTTTATGCATAATGGCAAGGCAATCATAGCTCAAGTAATGTACATTTGTTTAACAAATGAAATCTTGGTGCTAATCCGACATGGAAGAAAAGACTGATATTATTGTTAATTGACTATACAGAGCTGTTATTCATGTACATTTTTTATTTTTATATATTACATTTGCATAAGACTTTCCGATGGATGTTACTGCCATTCTCTGCATTGGATGTTATATGGTATAAACACCGGCTAAAACACATAAAAAGCAGCAGTGAAAGACTGCAGGTGTGTGTGTGTGTGTGTGTGTGTTTGTTATTAATATCCAGGAATGCAGTAGTTTAGAATAGTAACATACAAATACAGCAGCCAAAATAACAGACCCCATTAATACCAAAACTACTGCAGTGAAACCCATTACATTTGACACACACACACACACACACACACACGCACCAAGGCAGGTATTCTAAACATAACTCAAGAACACAATATTGTTTTAATATGTGATGATTTTGCTGAACAAAGTGTCACAAGGAAGCATACATCAACTTACAAACAAAGACTTGTCTAGATAAGTCTTTAATTCGATTTTACAAGTTAAACATGGATGCTGTATCTAACAAAAATTACAAGATTCTATTGACATTCTTTACCCTGTTTGGGGTTTGCATTGTTATATCCATTTCTGTATTTATAACAACATTGTCATCACAATATCTTAATGTGTGTGTGTGTGTGTGTGTGGTGCATGTTTTCTATGGAAACATCAATGTATTTTACGCAGTATTATTACATGATATTGGCATAATGTTAATCATACATAAATAAATAAAATTATGAAAATAAATCAGTGTTACACAAAGCTGAAAAATATAAGATTCAATAATGATTTAATGAACACCGCAGCACCATTTTAACATTAGGAAAATAAAAAAGTGGGTATAGTAAAAACTAACATGTCATCATCACAAAACAATAGTATTTTTTACATGTTCACTTCAAACCAGACACAGGGGGTCAATTCATTTCCGGAATGGGAATTATTTAAAAAAAAATAATTGGAATTGATAAATTTGGAATTAGAATTGAAGTTTCCTACAAAAACATTAAATCCGCAAATTAATTTGCCATTTAATATTTTAATTCAGAAATATTTCTTCCGTGACAATCCTACTTGGAATATAAACTACTAGGAGTCGGTATTCCAAGTAGGTACCCGGAGTAGGTGCTTGGAGTACCCACTCATGGTAAAAAGTAGTAGGTAAAAACACTCAGTAAAAAATGGAACTGGAATTAAAATATTTGCGATTGGAATTCAATTGGAATTGATAAATTTGATGTGGCAATGGAATTGAGTGGAATTGGAATTGGCAAAATGGAATTGACCCCGTGTCTGCTTCAAACCAAATTTATATTTCTCACTACAACTAAGATAATATGAAAAATAAATTAGCTAAGCGCTGAGAAAAATAATAAATCACAGACAACTGTCACAAAATCTCAGCCCGACAAAAATATCACTATGCTGCAAATAAAACAACCAGTGAACACTTTATGTGTGTGTATATGTATGAGATACTAGACGCTTTAAAATGGATTATATCTGCACATCCTCCACATCTGCACATCCTCCTTCATCCTATGCATGAAAGTGGGGTCACATTTACCTATCCACGGCATGTCATATGTCATGATTACCAATTGTTGAACTGATTAAAGATGCTAATAGTTCAGTGACACTCTATGATCATGGTGTTAGAGTAAGAAATATTCACTGGGGTTTTTGAAACAATTTGTATAACTATAAATTTATAATATTAATCTGGCCATTTTGTGGAGAGAAAAAAAACAGTATTTATTTTGTTACAATAATACCCAAATTCTCACAACAATTAAGCACCAAGTGCTGGCCCATTCACCAAATGTGAATGGAAATCATGCCAAGATCTGAAGTAGGATTTTATTCGTTTAGCCTCCACTCTGGTCACACCTCGGTTATATGGCCAAGGGGCAACTCCCTTGGGTAGCATATCCAACAAACACAAGCATGGCCTGGATTCGAACCCAGAACTGGAATCCATGCAGGGCAGTGCTCTAACCACTTCACTATCAGTACAACTAATCTGACTCTTTTTCACCTAATTGCATAAGCAAAACCATTTTTGACATAGAATCTACCATTTGGTGTTATAATTTTAAGCAGGTTGCAGCTGTTTAGACCAGTAACAAAATATGTGTAGACTGAATATCTAAAGTTTGTCATTTATTGCATTTCAGTCACCGTACAATGACCAAAGAAATTTCAGTAGTCAGGGTACGAGTATTTGGTTGCTATTTCGAATGTCTTTCACATTTTGCTCACCAACAAAATTGATAAAAACAACAAATATTTTACTCTCCCGATCAAAGCTGTTTTGATAGTTTGGCCATATTTGAGACAGCCTTTCCGGGCAGTGTTGTAAATAGTATATTGTAACAGTAGTTTTGTGGACTAAACTTATTTCGCACCCATCAGATAGGCAACAGAAATTCCTTCCATTCTTGCATGCAAGCACCCGCTCCACACAATATCCATAATATCAAATTAGAACAATTATACATACCTCGTTAATACTGAGCAAAAACAGAATTAAATGATTAAATACAAAGTAAAACATACTTAAATACAACCTGTATGTGGCCAGTAAAGTTTGCTCCGATGGCATATATTTTTATAAACTCACAAGCAGAAAGCTCCCTCACAATGTTATGTGGCATCTGTATGCACACATGTTAATCACCATACCATACTGATACTAAACATAAAATGGGAATCGTACTCTTTGTATTAACCTTCACTGGCTGCGGCTCGTTAAGGTACAGGCCATGAGGTAGACTGGAGCATTAACAAGTAAACAAAAAATTAAACATCACAAATTCTCTTTTTGTTGAAGTACATCTGATTGAGATCTGGTGGCCTCTAATACAAATTTTAAAAACATTCAAAACTACAATGGCTATACTTATAAGATTGGGAAATATGTTGAAATAATTAATGCTGAACAGAAATACTGAAACTAAACACTGAGTGCCTATCACCAGCACTTAGCAGATCCAAATATGTATGAAAGCACACAGATATGAACACAAACATCACAGTCTTTCGTTTTTTGTAAGGGGTTGTTTAAAAAAACAACTAAAAAGATTTACAGTGAAAGTAAAAATGCTTTGATTCACCTCAACGTTGGTCTCACTTGATACATACTACTGAGAAAGTACTCTCTAGAAAGAAATGAGACAAAATCAGGACAATGCTTTCAATTCATGGACACAGGCAAAATTATTTTAATTCAATCGCATAACCTGCTATTTTGCTCAGTACAATAGAGTGTACCATCAGCACTGACGTGAAAGCAAAATTACCAGTTCAATGTGTTTGGATGAAAGCTTAATGGAAAAACACTTAAAAAGCTATAACTTTTCAGATAGGTTTTTACCAATATTACCTGTTGTTGTTACCATCGTTTGGTTTTTCTTCCTCATTATTTTAGACAAATCCGCAAAACTTGTAAATATTGAAACAGACATACGACAAAATACGATCTACTGCCAATAATTAACGAGCTGACCATAACTGTACCTCAGAGGTACTTTAAATCAAACCACGCTCGTGCTCATTAATCCTACAGCCAGAAATAACTAGTTATAGTCGTCCTCGTCATTATCCTCACGGGCTTCACCTTCATGTTGCTGCAGCAGCTGTTGCTGTTGGGCGAGTAACTGGTTCTGCTGCACGGCTTGCTGTATCTTCAGCCACTCGTGGTGTTCAAGCCGAGCCTGTTCCATTCTTGCCTAAAGAGAAATGACATATTCGTTCGGGTCAGGAAAATCAACTCTACCGATGGTTGTAAACCGGGCCTCGGTGTCGCAACAGTTGACGAGGTGTGGCTGGCTAACTGTTTCAAATTCAACGGATCCTCAATTAGGAACAAAGAGAACTGCGTTGTGTTAAAATAAAATTACCTTGGCAAAAAGTTCCTGCTGCTGACGTAGGAGCTCTTCTTCGGGAATACCGAGGTTCTCAAGTTTATTGGACGCTCTACGTTTCTTTGCTGCTACAGCTTTGGCCTCTTTAACTATAGATTGAGCTTCTTGACAGTAATCTCCAAAACCAAGACTGGTCAGGGCTGATATATATATATATATATATATAATTAAAAACAATCATAAATGGCAGCTGTATGGTTTATAATCACTCACAATCAGAGTATTCCTGGAGAGATGCAGAGATTACTGAAAAACAATTACTTCACACACCTGTTGGGATAAATAACACACACACGCACACTGAGAACTCAGTAATCGATTGTTCGTTAGTTCACAGTTTACCTCTAATTGCAAATAATTGTTCAGTCGTATTTTCTAAACTATCAATAATTTTATTATCTTCAGTTCAATGTCAGCAGGTGTGACCATCAACCCCCAAATATGACAGTATCAACAAACTGACCTACTTATAGAAAATAACACCACACAGCCACACAGTATAAAATAAACACTACTAGTGTAGGAAAATTTATGAAGATGTGTGTCATTACTTAAAAAGGTGGTCAATACTGGTCAATAGAAATGTTCGAAGATCCTGAGCAACAAATAAAAATACATAAAGCACACTCTATTTCATGTAATTATTGAAACATTTGGTGAATGTCAATATTTTTATTACATTAAAATTGCGCTTACAAATTAACACTCATCAGAATAATATCATCAGTAGTTTCAAATATGAGGACTTTTAGGCATATGATATATGATTTCTATTACACATATTTTTATAGCCAGCCAATTGGAACCAACAATGGGAAGCCATTGCAGTCCAATGATTACACAGGTTAATCTCCCAATCTGTGATCATTCCCTCCAAAGTGTCACTTTTCATATATTAGAACGTCTATCCAGAAATTGGGTCAATTCCATTTTATGAAATCCAATTCCACTCAATTCCATTTGGTCAATTCCAATTCGACATCAAATTTATCAATTCCGATTTTTTCAATTCCATATTTTACAGACTCTTTTTTACCTACTACTTTTACCATGAGTAGTTACTCTGGGTACCTATTTGTAATATCTACTCTGAGTAGTTTATATTCCAAGTAGGATTGTCATAGAAGAGATATTTCTGAATTAAAATATTAAATGGTAAATTAATTTGTGGATTTAATTTTTTTGTAGGAAACTTCAAGAATAGATCAGAATTTTATTTCCAACATCCACAATACAGACAATATATATATATATATATATATATATATATATATAAGCTACATGTAATTGTAAAACAGATATGGAATGGTGTTGGACCAGTGTAGC
This sequence comes from Paralvinella palmiformis, assembly GCA_025642065.1. Classification (NCBI taxonomy): domain Eukaryota; kingdom Metazoa; phylum Annelida; class Polychaeta; order Terebellida; family Alvinellidae; genus Paralvinella; species Paralvinella palmiformis. The sequence continues at coordinate 58,785 of JAODUP010001585.1, forward strand.
TATGAAGCTGTCTTCCCACTGCCCCATAATACATAATAGTGGGGTTCTGTGTGTGCGTGTATGACCATCAGCTGGCAATGTAGACAACAAAAAGGATAACAAATATTAATATTTATATCTTAAGAGCTTTAACAGGATCCAAAACACAGAAAATAACAGTAAATAACAGTAAATAACACTTAATTCCAAATTTATGAATTCCAATTCCATTGTTTTTAAATCATAAATTCCGGAATTGAATCAACCCCCATGTCTGCCTCTATCCCCCATGTCTGCCTCTATCCCCCATGTCTGCCTCTATCCCCCATGTCTGCCTCTATCCCCCATGTCTGCCTCTACCCCCCACGTCTGCCTCTATCCCATGCATTTAAAACTGTGAAGTCAATTGAGAGCCAACAATGGGAAGCCACTGTGCTATGCACCCGAGATCATTATCATCGTGGTGCGACAATGGCAATATTAACTGAATGTAGTTATACTTGCTACACTTGCTGTACATCACACTGATGGACAATATAAAGTTATAAGCTACGTAGTATCACTTGAACAAATAATGAATATATAATAATGTTTGGAAAATGTTTGCAAATTAATGTCTTTTACACGGGTTCTTGTGTGTAATTTCGCTTTATAAATAGCGATTTTTTAATTGACCAGTGTTGACCAGTAAAAGGTGATTTTAACCAGTATTGGCCGCTGGTCTGGTCAATACTCCTATTGATCGGTCTGATCCCAACCCTGATTAACAAACACATGGATTATCTATGATCGACAAGCAAAGCACTGACTGTTTGATAGATAAAAAATCACAGCTTTTATTACATCTTTAAGACTCGAAACCTTTCAAACTAATCCACACATTAATTTTGCTACCAATGAAATCATGTGTGTAGGTGATCATGTTAAATGCCCCACTGTCTGATTGAATTGAAATATTAGGTCAAATTGCTGCATCTAGTCCAGCACCACAAACACACACACACACACACACATACAGAGAGAGAGAGAGAGAGAGAGAATAGACTAACCTGCTAGTACATGATTTGCAGATATAGTCTTCTTTGTCTGTTTACCACATATCTCATTGGCCTCAGAGGAGATGAGATGAATGAACTCAGTACAACAGTTTAGAATAAGCTCTCTGGCATCGTTTGCAATGCGGACATCTGGTATCAGTTCTTTTATCATCTTGTTGAGCGCAGCCCTCGGAATACTCAAATCATCATCCTCAATGCGATCAGCCATCTCAAAGTATTGTTAACTATGAGGTTTGTCTTTGTTGTATTTCGTCTTCAGATGACATAAGAGTAAACCAGGCACTAAATGACTTCGCCAAATATGATCCCCTATAACAAACTGACCAGACCTGTAATGTCAACGAAAATAAAATAAAATGAGCAATTCTCTAAAGAGTAAATCAGAGTTTTCAGACACTAAATGATCACAGTTCACTCTGTTAGAGCACAATTTATTCATCGAGTAATTGCGCTTAGAATGGTGAACTATACAACCACTATTTATTTTTGTGGTCACATTAATTGTTCAATAACACTCAGGTCTATTCTCCTACAGTGGCAGTCTACAACTAACCAAAACTGGTAGAATTCACAAAATAAATAAACATTTGACGAACTGGAATTTTATTACTTAATTTATCTATTTAATGTTATCTGTGATCATCAGTCAATTATTTTAAAAACCTAACCTTTATTCTGGGAAAGAGCTATATTTAATTGTCTATTTATTTTTCTTGCCACAAAAACATAAGATTTTATATACTTCGCATTGTATGCCATTATTGAAACGAGATGTATTAATCATCCCATTCCAATAATTTTCTAATATAGCAATACTCCAAACAGGTTATTTGTAAACTCTGTGCCGTTACTGTAAAAACACAGAATTAATCAAAACATCTATCCAAATGAAGTAATATTTTAGCAATGGCTTCAAATCTGTTGATTTGTTATACTAGGATGTCCATTATTGAAATTTGTTTTCCATGAGCTGCACAATGTTTTCTCATTTGTATGAATATATTAACATCTCTTTAATATTATTTACAATACATTGTGCTTATAGATTTCCATAGAATGAAATTGGGCATCCATAGGCACTACTTATTCACCCTTACAATTCTATTCCAACACGCTTCATGGAGTACTACAAGTAAATGATTAGCAATCGAATATTTTTGCCTGACATTTAGTTTTACCATGTTTGATATTCCGCTTCAGTCATATTTAGCCATTGCCCAACAATTATCTTAGGTTGTTTGGATAATGATGAAAGATAACTATTTAAATAAAATAGAACATAATTTATCTTGAGCCTAATGGTTGGTAATTAGAACAGCCAGGTCTATTTATTTACCTTTGGGTGTATATCCACAGGTTTAACGTTTGTCTAAGCCTTCTAGTGGCAGACTAGACACTAGTATCTCACAAAATGTACTAACAGGTTGTTGTAACTGTAGCAACTTCATATACAATGTGTACGCTTTAGCTAACAATGTCAGATTCTATCTTGGTGTGATCTAAATTACTCCAAATTAGTCTATGTATTAGTCTTGAAATTTAGCGTCCTACTAATTACTTCCTTAAAATAATTCTGATAAAAGTTTTAAACAAATGAAAATTATTCATAAGATATACAACTGATCGGCAACTAGACTAGTCACCCTCGATTTCATTCACATTGCAATTAATTTTGCCCTGTTTTATGTTCGCTTTCAGGAACCATCGCCCCTCAGTTAGTTAAAATACAAGTTATTACCAAATAGTCAAAATACAATTTATTACCAAATATTTTTAAAAAAACATAGATTGACAAGAGCAGCAAAATATATAACAGTACAGAGTAGCAGTTTAAAACCATGTAAGGTCTTGTTGACCTCACAGAGTAGCTCCTTTCCATCCAAGTTTTTCACAACATAATCTTCCATAATGCGAATTAGATCTTCGTTTGCTAATTTTAATATTTAAGGGTTGCACCCAGTTCAATTTATCTTCAGCAATCAACTGTGTTTGCACATCCACAAAGCTGGCCTCTTAGTGGAGCAAGTAATTAACTAGGTGGTAGAATGGCAAGTTCTGTCGGTGGATTTTTTAGTTCAGTCGTCGGTGCCAGCACTCACAATCATAATTTGTTCGCATGCTGTGGTTAAACACAGACCAGCATGCTGAAGGCCAGATGGTGCGATGTACCCATGTGTTCGAAATGTAGTCAAGTACAGTAGTTGGCGCTGTAAGTGGGATATGGGGAAAGTAAGGGTGTCAAGGATGATTGCAAATCCAAGCTGGATTTGTTCTGCTAGTAGGAAGGGCAAATGATGGCAGATGAATTTATGTGTTTTCGCACCTTCCATGTATGCCATAGCCAAACCCAAATCCTGAACTTTGCGCCAAACAGCCAGACTCCAAAGAAAATGAGTCTCGGATCCTCACGTCAGGTATTACTTCCCAGATAGCACACAAGAGTGCAGCCTCATGTCATTTCAGACGGACAAATATATATATATATATATATATATATATATATATTATATAACACAACAAGGGTGAATAGTCCATTTTATTAAGGGCAAATAACAATACCAACAGTATTTTTTTAATTTCTTCATAGTCCATTCTGAAGCAGTGATTTCGGACAAACAACGATGTTGAAGGATGGCACAGGAGGCTAAACTATGGCACAAACAGTTTATAAACCGATATAAATTCATCCAAGTACTATACACAGAGGCCACCTACGTCAGTACCTAAGTAAAATTCATTTCCAATGGTGTGGCCTTGTGATATTGGCACCTAAAATTAAACAAATCGCAGGAATGTATCATTAAATCGTGGTCCGAGATGATAGCGGGGGTGATATCTCAGTGGACTTGTTGAAATGTTGTGCACGTATGAACGGAACCTCTGTATCTGTGAATGAATGCTTTTGAATATATTTTGTTAATTTTACCTTGTGCTTTTTCTTTTAAATTATTTCATTTGGCTTAATCAAGTTAATGTGTGTATTTCTTATTCGTGTCAATTTATTATATGCTGTCTATGACTAGTGTATACAATTGTTACCTGTGCTTCCTTTATTAAACTACCCATTTCTGTCCATTGATAGTTATACATATCTATTAATTAGTGCTGCTACGACCTTTTTATTGGCAATGAACTGGTAGATCTAGTTGCGATGAAACGACTAGCAACCCTGACTGAATCCAGGTGAAAAACCCCTCCGGTCAAAATCCCCTGTGATATATAGTCAAATGGTCAAAACCCCCTCTTATGTTTAATCTTAGAGTCACTGAAGAGATTAAGGTAATAGCAAGTGTGACATGGACTGCTATAAATATGGTTAGGGTCTAGTCTAGTATTCACTCATTCTTATGACAACCATGGATGTTATAGAAAATCACTAGGGCAATCAAAAGCTTCTACACAAAGGATATATGTACACGAAAAAGAACACCTCTAAGTCCACAGTGCGATGGGAATTCTCCGATAAAGCTTCCTTTTCCTGCAAGGGAGCAGTGACCATGGATATTGAGATCCAGACAGTGATACACATTGTGATTGTCCCACACTCATGATCCAAATCCTGACTCTGTGTTTTAAGTCAATGGAGGATACCCCGAAAGCCATCAGCCACTGCATCAGATGGAAGTAGATCTAAATGTGATCTAATGAACAGTGACCGAAGTGTATGAAAATTGAAATTCTACCAACTAAATAATATCTACAAGCATAAATAAACGTCAATACTTTATATCTTTGGTATCAGTTATTTGAAAATTTTCTCGGTATTTCTTATAAAATAACTTACAAGAAACTCGGGCTTATTTTCCAAAAAGGTTTTTTTTAAATTTAGTAAATATTAATATTAGAAAGTAAGAAAGTGATTCCAATTAATTTAATAGAGCTAGATCTAGATCCCTATACCTAGAGGGTCTGTTATGAATAGTAATAAAAACATGTGAGCGATAATAGAAGACACTGTCGATTAATATGAAATTGTAGATCTAGACCTATCCTAGACTAGACTAGAGATTACATAAAAAAAGAACGGAATAGTTAGAATTGTATCTCATGCAATGAGAGCAATATATAGTGAATAATGGAAAGCATCAGTGAATAGACATCTATTAGAATGACAATATTCTGTTTCTCACTGTGACTGTCTCTACAAACTGTGTCAGTGTGTGGGGTAGACCTACTACTAAACTCTAGATCTAGTCTAGTAACTAAACGATTCGTCATCGAATACATTCACCTGACCGTTATTTTCGCCCTATTTGTCTGATATTCCACTTCGGCCACCTTAGTTTAGGCACTTGCAAATTAAGATTTTATGGAATATTGGTTTTCTGTTTGATAGTAACCTGAATTGTGACGAATTAACCCTACAGTTGACTACAGGTAAACATATGTGGATGATATGATTATGAGGATACGTACTATATTTTATTCAATATTATTAAATAACAATATTTTACAAAACTTAGATCTACTTGAAATTGAATAAACAGGGGTTAAATTATAAAATACCTTATTAATGCCGTATTATTACCAAATTCATTCAATCTATAAATTATAATCAGACAGCCTAAATATAATATAGTCTAGATCTAATCAATAAACCTATGAGGCTATGCCTTGAGGCTTGACACCTTAAGTGAAAATCTGGATTTTATCAAAATTTTTTCTACCAACTTTGCAAGTCAGTATCTTCAGAACCAGTTTTTATTGTTGTTTTGTTGATTAGCTTCATCTTATTGCAGGTTTGGATAGATCTATGATACAATTTTCAGCCCTGAAAGTTGCATGTCTCTATGCCAATTAATATATATATATATATATATATAGGTACGTGGTCAAACAACATGATAGAGCTTGGAAAAACCTTTTAAATGACACAAAAACCATTGAGATATGTAGAGTAATAAGAAAATGAGAGCATTTTCAAAATTGATCCTAATTTTTGTCATTTAATTACTGTTTAAACAATACAACTTGTGTGACCGAAATTGTGATTTGTTGGAAGACAAATTGATGTATTTTCCTTAATAGTGGGAATTTAAAGATGAACTTTTCAGTGCACATAGTTTAACTTGTATGCTGTCCATTTAAGCAAGTGAAAATGTATTTCAAAGTAATCAAGTGTAATTAAATTAATTAATTAATGGGTAGTTAAGGCATAAAGCCTTAACCAGCTGCATGAAAAAACCTTAATATTGAGAATTTAAAGATGAACTTTTCAGTGCAAGTAGTTTAACTACTAAGAAAATACATTTTCAATTAATCAAGTGTAATTAAATTAATTACTCTGTAATTAAGATAAACAGTTGTCTAAAACTGGAAAAGACTAAAACTGCCATTTCAGAAAATAATATCAAAACATGTCAAAAGCTCCAACTTATTTATTAATTACAAAACAATTGTCATTCTTCAACTCACACAAGACCAAGTTTCATTTCAAGTAACAGTTAAACCTATAAATCATGAATTAAATAGTTAATCTTTCAAGATAAAATCAGCCCCCATAGTATAGATGGACATTTCATGGTTTGTGGCATCATCCATGGTTTGGTCAAGTGGCCAGTATGTAATGAGGTATTTTTTCTTCATCCCACTTCCAAACTGTTCTGCAATCAATCCATTATATGGTACCTGCATGTGGTTTTCATACCAAATATGGCACATATTTCGGCCCACAGCTTTCCCTCCAACAATTCCTCAAGAGTTTCCACTGTCACCCTTAAATCCGGAAATACTTCTAAGAGAGTATTCTTATTAATAGGCTTTATTTCCTTGAGTTTCTTTTCAACTTTCCTTCTGGCAGCATTGTCCTTTGCCTGATCTTTCTCTGCCATCCTATTTAAAATTTCTTCCAGGATATTTTTCTGCTTCTTTCTTTTTCTTTGTCGCTGCTTTTGTGCAAAATTGATGGCCTTCTTGAGGATCAATTCCCTTCTTTCTTTTGGCATCTTATCCAGATATTTCACTGTCCTATTTTTCACTGCCCTCATCTTGGATGAAAGGTAGCAAATAGTGGCACTAGGAACTTTATTTTTCAGAGCACTAAACATTCCCATGACCTCCTCCGCATCAATATTGTGGGTCCATGCTGACTTTGTCTCTCTTCTTAATACACCTGAAATATTTAATGCAAAGTACTTCTTGTACTGTTTTTCTAAAACTGCTGTGATGGCTCCCAAACAAACCCTCATGAAATCTTTAAATATTTCCATATCCTTCGGATGTTGTTTAAGTTTTATCAATGTTGCATCAGAAGAGGACAATTCTGACCCAAAAATATCTTTGCTGACAGAAAGAGTATTCTCTGGGCAGCCTTTCAAATCCTTCAACTGGATTAGAACCTCTTTTACATGCTGGATTCCATCCACATGCTCTATCTGATCCATGTGACTGGTATAGAAGAGCTTCATCCATGGACCAATAATTACTTTCCTATTATTCCTAGGACCTGCAACTCGACTATTCCTGTAGTATTAGTAAATTCCTTCAGAATACACAGGCGTAGTCCACCCAAGGAAGATCCGGAATTCAATAGTCTTTCAAATTTATCATGATGCTGAAAAAGGATACCACATGTGTGAAAAAGCACGTGCATCTGATTACCTCTGTATCTAGGAGTGATTCCTCATGGAAGTTTTTCCCTATCTAAAAATACTCGGAAGCCCCTGGGGTCACCTTTCCCATCTTTATGCCATAATTTGCTGACCTGAACTACTATGTCTCCAGCAAGGCAGTCAGATCCTTTCACTTGTTTTTCAGTTATTTTTCCTTTTTTCATATTCATTCATAGCTGATCTCATGCTGGTTGCTATCATATCTAAGGGGTGTAGATGACAATAAAGTTCATTTAAATGTTTATCCCATGTTTCATTTAACAATTCAATTGCAACATGGTTAGCAGCACATCTATCAGTTAGGGTATTTGATATGTTGGAAATAATATCGATTCTTGATTCCTGGAACTCTTTGTCATTGAAATAGGAATAAATATGGGCAGTGGGAGTCTGACTTATAATACAGTTAAAAACCATCATCCTGGTATCGGAAGAATATACTTTTCCATCTGATTTTTCATCCTGGAGCTCAAGAATCACAGTGTTTTTCTCTGCCAACTGTTTATATAGGGTTTCAATTTCGCCAGGAGCTTCTAAAGGAAAGAGTACTTTCTGTGATTTATTCCTGTAATAATGTTTTGTGCACTTGTTCTTCCTCTCAAGGGATGATATTTGCTTTTTTGTTTCTGAAACTTCCATAGCAAGAGTTGACATGTCAGATTTTTGCTGGACCTTTTTTATTTGATCACCCTTCCTCTTAATTTTCTGATTCATCCTTTTGATAGAAATGTTCAGCTTTTTCTTAGAACAGTATGCTTTTATAATATCCATTTTATCATGCTGCACCTGCAAAGGTTTCTGGCGCAGATCCTGATTAGTTTTTCGGAGAATTTTGCAATTATGACACCTGGAAATCTGCCTTGTTTTTAGTGGTGACATGTGCACAACAGTTTCCTTGGAGGCATCCTTTACAATTGAATCACCCTCCGTAGGTAAATCAGTATCCTTGAAGGCATCTGTCACTGGTGATTCAGTATCCTTGGAGGCACCTTTCATGGGAACATCAATGAAGGACACGTCAAATGAAACTGGCCCCAGCTCAAATTTCTTTTGACAAATGCTATCAAAATTTGTGAATTCTGAAGGGATTGTCAGATGCCTAAATTTTGAGACAGCTTTAACTGTCTTTTTAACCTCATTTGTGAGGTGACGTGTGGCCACAAGGACCTGATCCTGTGACATTCCAGATGAAGAACAAGGAAGACGATTCAGAAGTTCCCGAACAGTTGCACCCCAACTACTATCACACTCGTAATATATGTTCAGCACATGACCCTTCAAAAACTCCTCTAGACCAGCTGGCTGTACCTGGAAACGATCTTTTAGGTACTGTCTTGCTACCCCAACCTTGTCAGCTTGTTGGGCCTTTCTTTTAGGAGCCATCTTGAATCAAGATTCTAGATAACCTGCAAGATAAAGAGGCAAAAACAAAGGTGGGTGTTTGGAGACATATATGCAAGATGAAACTATGAAGCTTTGTTATACTGTCAAAGATTTTCCAATGCAACATGTGAAAAAACCCCACTGTGTTTGTTAGTAAACAATCAACCCTCAGCCAATAGAAAAGCTGGAAATGGATCACGTGACCAAGATGCATTAAATATGCCTTGAATTGAGCACTGACAAAATCATCAATCACTTGTCTTTACATACCTCATCATCAAATAAAATACCACTATATAATGGTTATATATGTTAATAAATGATTAGAAGCTATTATCAACTAATTAGAAGTGGATATTATGATATCAATCAAGATGTGGTTGTTATTTTACAATCTTTATGTAATGATGATGAAAAACAACACTAATAAAATGTAATAAACATTGTATTAATTGGTTGATATTTGTGTGTGTGTGTGTGTGTGTGTGTGTGTGTGTGGCCTATAGGAATAAAGGTATCTTTTATGAGTTTCATCATACATAATATTATGTGTAAATAATAGGTACACAGTGGTGTGGTGGTTTGGTAATGTCCAGGAACATCAAAACAGTTCCACAAATAATGACATCCCGGAAATGTAGACACAACTTTATTCATCCATTTTAAATTCTAAAGAAAAAAACTTCACCCAGTATCAACATACATGAGGTCCTACATTTGGTCAGTGACAACTATTCAGGTTGATATATTTTAGGTCCACTGGTTTAGGAGTCACGTGTGATTTTATTTACGTTTGATAATTTTACACCAATTCTAGACAGGATTTTGAAGGAACTGGGGTGCAAATGATGCCTTTGCTGCTGTTAATTTTGAGCCCTGGTCATGTGTGCTCTCATAAACTCTTCATATTCGATAACCATAGATCTACATCATTACAAAATATATTTAAACATTTTCTGCTAACTTGTTTGGTAAAGACTGTAATTTAGAATATTTCCAAAACAATCTACCCTCTGAACTTTGACGAACGATAAAATAAGTTTAGACATGGGCTCAATTCCAATTCCGGAATTGATTATTTAAAAAAATGAATTGGAATGGAGAAATTTTGAATTGGAATTGAGAAATTTTGAATTTGAAGTTTCCTACAAAAACATTTAATCCAAAAATTAATATACCATTTTTACAATGTTAACACTTACATGTGGTGTTACCAATATACTGGAACCATAATGATCCAGAGCTTTTGTTTCTTATATAAATATATATATATATATATATATATATATCAGATATGCACACCCACTGTGGCACCCCAAGTGAGCATTTAACCAATTAAAATGGTCTGGATACCATCAACTCTGCCCCCAACAATCCCCCCCCCCCACTGGACACCACTACATAGCATACCTGTAATCTATATAGAGATATTGCTATTTAGGAATTAATTAATTTTATCATCTCACCTGGAATGCCAATCTGGAGCCAAAGATTGCTCCTCCTCTACTCAAACTGTGACTACTATAGCCTGTCTCCAGACCTAACTTTTTAATAACCATTTAAGAGATTTTGTAAACTTACCATATGTCATTGGTTTAGTACCCAGCAGGGTTGTGAAAGTAAATATAGGATCTGACCCCTGCTGGGCGGAGTTAAGCAAATACATTTGTTTCAAGGCTACTTCTGGACAGTGGAATATAAACACATCTTTGATGATTAGAAAATATACTCTTACATGGGGATGCACCCAAGACTATGATCCACCATGTAATATAATACCTCTTTATCTAAAAGCGCCATGTGGTTACCAATAAACTGGAACCAAATTGATCCAGAACTTTGGTTCCTTATATATTATATATATTTTTTTTATCAAATATGCACACTGACTGTGTCACTACACATGTGCATTTAACCAATTAAAATGGTCTGGATACCTTGAGCTCCACCCACAACCTGGTGATACCACCACATAGCATGCCTGTAATCTATATAGAGATATAGTTATTTAAATTTTAAAATTAAGTTTGAACAAAATAAAATTAAATCCACAAATTAATTTACCATTTAATTTTTTAATTCAGAAATATTTCTTCCATGACACCATTTAAAAAAAATTTTTGAAAAAAATATTAGGCAAAAAAAGAGTGGGGGGGAAAAAAAATTGGAATTGAAAATTTTCGAATTGATAAATTTGAGGTGGAATTGGAATTGACCAAATGGAATTGAGTGGAATTGGAATTGACAAAATGAAATTGACCCCATGTCTGAATAAGTTACATCAGGTATGCTGCCATATACCCTACATATTTGACAACTATACACATGCATATCCCCCCTATCATACCATGCTAGAATTATGTTTAAATTTTCTACTAACAAATGTTGATACAGGGCATCAAAGTTTAGCCAATTGTTTTTAATAAATTTTCCATGTCATCCGAACCTAACTTTCTCTAAATGTTAAAACAATTACATCAGGTGCGACTCTGTGCACTCTTCGTATATGATAACTACACATATTCCCCTATCGTACCATGCTAGAATTATCTACAAATTTTCTGCTAACAAGTTTGATACAGATCGAGCTATACAGCCTTTAAAGGCAGAGGTGTATTGTAACATTATTTTGTTATGGATAAACACAACTTCAACGACCCTGTACATATTATTTAAGTTGTAATTAAATGTTAACAACGGTGTTAACTTGAGTGTGCATTAGTGGTGAATATTGTGAATACATAACAGTGTTAATTGTTATGGTATTTGGTCGTCCTGGATACTAGTACAGTAAGATATCCTGAGATGACCAGGTTATCTTTAAGTTGCTTATCTAACATTGTTTTCTCTGTTCCAGTAAGCTACATTTATCCATTACCAGTAATGAAGTGCAATAGTGATAATGTGCTGGCTTCTGGTTTGTGAGATGGGAATACCTGATAATTATTGGATGTAACAACCGACTCAGATTAGTCATCTGTGAATTTATCAGTGCCTTTGTATATGATTATGTAATCAACAGTATCAAATATCGTAGTGATAATCCAAACATACAGGTGCATATGAATTAAGAATAACTTTATTCATATTTAGTTTTATTTTACTAACACCTGGAGTAAGCACAATTAATTAGATGCAAATATTAACATTCCAGACCAAATTTTTATTGTTTATATTCAACCTTCTGGACTTCGATGAAAGGTCTTCAGGATTTAAGCAATTATATATGTGTGTAAATTAAATATATTTAACATTGTTGAAAATCAGGATCAAACAGTATAGATAACCAGAACTATACTTTGTGGATTATCTGAGATTGATGACACTTCCTGTTTACATGTACAGTGCATTAATAACAGTAGCTTATAAGTTTACCAGTGTGGAAATTAGATGTTAATATAAGAAACACAAAATCCCAAATTCATTAGAAATCAAAGTAAAACATTATTTTTATACAAATTATGTTCTCTTATAAAATATAACAGACAATAACTCATATTATACACCTCTATTATTTCTTAGCAACAATTAATAAACAGGTTATTCTCAGATTCGATGAAAGGTCTTCAGGATTTAAGCAATTTATATATGCGTGAATTGAATATTTAACATTGTTGATAATCAGGATCAGAATAGTTCAAACTATGTTACAAACTACTAAGCAAACATAATGGATAACCTCAACTATATACTTGAATTGTCATCAACATGTAAAATAATTGAAAATTCTTATTAAAATAACAAATTTATTGATTACACTCATTCCAACAACAGGAAACTAAAAAGAATATGTTTAGGCTTACGTAATCATTATGAAGGTTAATACTTCATCAAAGTACTTTGTGGATTATCTGAGATTGAATGTACTTCCTGATTACATATACAGTGCATTAATAACAGTATCTTATATATTAAAGTACCAATGTGAAACTAAATTGTAAACAAAATAAACACAAAATCCCAAATTCATCAAAAATAAAAGTGAAACATTATTGTTTTGCAAATAATGTTCTCTTACAAACAGGACCAGATTATTACTTTTTGGGGCCTCAATGCTAATGAGATTATAGGGCCCCTTAACTCAAATAAGTGTCTTCGAACCGGGGCACCTTATCTCAAATAAAAGGTTTCAAACAGGGAAACAATAATATCTCAAATAAAAGGCTTCAAACAGGGACCACTTTTTCTAAATTGCCTTTTCAGACTCCCGAGCCTCCTCTTTTAAGATTGAAATTTCATTTTAAATTAAATGAATTATTCAGCAATGCTGACTATTATGCTCATTTTTCAAAAAATATATTTGAACATATTTTAGCAGACCCCTAGGCTGTAGCCTATACTAGCCTGTAGGATAATCTGGCCCTGTTTATAAAATATAACACACAACAATTCATATTATACACTTCTGTTATTTCCTAGGAACAATTAATAAACAGGTTATTCTCACATTAAATAAAAGAATAAATACCAATTAGTAATAAAATGTTAATTATATACAGAAACATGCTATTATTACTAGCATTTTAAAAGATGTTATTTGATATATTTCTTTTGCATTTATAATTCAGTAATGAAATATAAACAATAACAGATTATCTCATAATAATAATGTTTAAACTTGTAGAGAGTTACACACTGATGCAGGGATATACTAAGGCTTCACCTGAATTATCCATATTTAAGTAAACAAAATTCAAACTGTTTTAGCACTGAGGAGGATTTTGGTTACACCTTATCTGGCTTTCCTTCAAGACTTTCAAAAGATGCCTAATATTAACGCAATCAATAATTGATGATTATTTCCCCTTTTAGTACTAATCAATGAAAGTGGTAAGCTGATAATGGACCCATCGTTTTTGGCATTCAGCCAACGATAATACAAATCGAACTTGTTTAGAGTGATGTGTTTAACTTCACTCTGGCACACAGACTGCAAGATGAGCTTCAACATCGAAGTAAGATTTATTGAACTTTTGTACACTGATGCAGTTCTGCCATCATGAAGTGAAGATATCAAAATTTCAATCCCCCTCCATTTGCATTCTGTTTGATCATGACAGCAGAAATCCAACACATTTCTCAGAAACTTATTTGATACGTTTTGAAACAGTTCAAGCTCTAAAGAAAGTCCACTGTGTAGGACAAAAATTGCAATGTCCATGATTGGTTTGTCTTTCACAAAAACCTCAATCGTGTTTTGTGCCAGTTTCATAATCTTCACCTTCATGATTTTTGTCAGGTCACTGCAGCTATCAACATCTTTCACAGCTTGCCAAACGTGCAGAGTTTTGTCCCGACGTTGTTTTACTTGAGCCATTGAAACTGGTTCAGTTAGTAACTTGTCTAACAGATCTATCAGAATGGCATCAATTTGTTGGTTGTTTTGTGTTGTTGAAGAGAGTGTTTGCCTTAAAATGCAATTTGAATCATAGTGATTAGCAAACATTGGCTGCCTGTCTGTTGCCGTAGACATATCTAAGCCGACCTTTTTAGTTGGTTTCCTTGCATCATGAACACCTACTGCTATGTAGCTTATTGGTCCAAATAAAAATACAAACACAACCAAACATGTCATCAAAATGGTGTTAGTGCTGATAAACAGTACTGCCACCAGAACTAAAAAGGGTATAACATAATTCTTTGCTTTCTGTTTTGTATTCGACTCACAAGCCGATGTCTCTTTAGGTTGATAACATGTATCACATGAACCATCTGTAGAATGGAGGTCGAACTCACGACTGGAATTGGAGCTGTTGCTGCAGTTGTCATCCATAGTGGATCCTGACATTTTCAGTGTCTGCGGGAAAGCCTATATATAAATAAAATACGTTTTTATTTTTTCCTACACATGGAATAGCATGTTATAAAGTGCCCTTAAAAACTTCAATTTAAATCATGATGACACAAAGGGTGTTGAGTCATGTTATTTCAATAAAATTTGATTTAACTTAATTATCAACATCCATATGTATAAGCATAAGCTAATAATTAGCACACTAAATCATATTTCTACAGAGATATTCTCCTTCAGTCCTTGTTGGATTGAACAGTGTGATAGTTTGATTTACCTGCATGCACACCACACACACACACACACACATATATATATATATATATATATATATGCAGGGCCGTCTTAACGCTGGGCAGGTACCCGGGGTGGGGGGGGGCCATGAACACAGGGGGCCCCATGCTAATCTATACATAGATTTATGTTGTGACTTGCTGTCAATAAATATATTGTTCAAACGTTTTCTAATGTTTAAACAGTGATTTTGTTTAGAATTAGAGTACCAATACAATTAATATATGTTTAATTTTATCGACTATTTACATTTTTATTCCTGTGAGTGGTTGTGTAGGTAGGGGGCCCAATGCACTGCTTTGCACCAGGGATCTATAGATCTAATATATATATATATATATATATATATATATATATGACTGAGTAATGACAATTATATATTATACTATTAATATGTACCTACTATCGTCAGTTAAAACTGTGAGTCCTCTTAAAGCCAAGATTTTCCAATAATCTGAAAATTAGTATGTTTTGAATACGCGGTAAGCCAAGGATTGTTGTAAGAATTTTCCTTGTATGGCGGGGATTTCCAAATGTCAACTCCGCGCTTATCTTTGTTTACGTGAGTAACATAATGGGGTGCGATTTTAAGGTAGCACAGTAAGAAGCACGAGTTTAGACCAAAATGCTGACAGATGCAATTTTAATAAGTTCATATAAAAGTGTTTGTACTCGGGGCAGCACATAATAACTGTTGTCATTTTTGTAGATGGAATATTTGGTTCCTAATATATCCATCTTATAGCCTCCGTTTCTGTCATACATACATGTGAAATATATAATATTAGAAATTAAGTGACCATAATTTGTTTTTATATATTAACGTTAGGATGATGTCTGCATGATACTCCATTAACGAAAATACACCAATGAAGTTATTCATCATATTATATACCGAGCCTATCTCGAGCGAGATATTCTGGTGTCTAGATTAATATATCTTTAGCTTTCTGATAATAGACACTAATCATCTGATATCACATATTTATGTGCCATGCTGAGTAATGCATGCATACGTAATTTCAATTTTACCAAGTTTAAGTCCAACATAGTACACTCATATAGGCTGGTGTATCTTAATGTGTCAGCCTCCCGCGGGACCTGGGTTTAGAATAGTTCCGCCGTGTCCCCCGCATGTCGACTAAAAGGGGCAACCCGTTTGCTGTGGGTTGCGACCCGTATGAGGGGTAGAGGAGATCCTGGTAGTTGAGCAGTGGAAACACTGCATCACACTACTTCGGCCCTAATTTCCTTCTAAGACGGAAGGTCAGAAAGGCCCGATCTGACCAATCGGCTAGTCACCTTTGGTCCGTAAACCCCCATTTACCAGAAGGCAGTGGCTGATAGGTTAACATTGGAGGATGGTGTTGCTTTGGGTAATCGAGTGGATGATACTTCTTCACTCGCTTCTACCTTGTAATACTGTCTTCTGGGTGTATAACACAATTGTATCCGTAGTACACAAGTGCTGGATACCACACCTCTGTGCATCCCCGTGTTGGACCCCAAAGCATGTGAATGGTATTTGTGCCGAAAAATATAATAACAAAATATAGACCCCCCCCAAAAAAAAAAAACCTTCATTCGCACAAAAAGCGTGCTTTAGAGGTGGACCCTTCCTCGGACACCGAGGAACCATCTCTATGTTTATGGCCTAGATTGCCTGTGATACAGGACACAAATAAAGACTTCCCTTGGCAAAGCTAAATCCTTTTCCCATTGAAAAGGGACTTAAAGGCTTGGCCGGAACGCCAGCATCAGTAAAGAGATTCAGATCTGGAGACCTCATTACTGAAATCTCCACGAAGAGGCATTCTGACTGCTTGCTGCGTTTCATAGTGCTGGCTAATTGTCCGATAAAAGTAGTCACACATTGAAGTATGAACTCCAAAATGGGAGTCATGCGATATAGGGATCTTACTGACACAAGAGAGGAGGAAATACTGGAAAATGTAGCAACACAAGGCATTAAGGAAGTGAGGAAGATTAGGTTCCAGCGTGATGGTCGCCGAGTAATTACCGGCATTATCATCCTCACGTTTGGACTCCCTCTCTTGGGCCCCAAGAAGCCGGATCATTTCAGTCTGGCAGGCAACAGTACTATATTGGGGATTGGGAATGTAGACATCGACCTTCACTCGAAGGAATCCTTTAATGGAAGTGTGAAAGACAGGGAGTCCAAACGTGAGGATGATAATGCCGGTAATTACTCGGCGACCATCACGCTGGAACCTAATCTTCCTCACTTCCTTAATGCCTTGTGTTGCTACATTTTCCAGTATTTCCTCCTCTCTTGTGTCAGTAAGATCCCTATATCGCATGACTCCCATTTTGGAGTTCATACTTCAATGTGTGACTACTTTTATCGGACAATTAGCCAGCACTATGAAACGCAGCAAGCAGTCAGAATGCCTCTTCGTGGAGATTTCAGTAATGAGGTCTCCAGATCTGAATCTCTTTACTGATGCTGGCGTTCCGGCCAAGCCTTTAAGTCCCTTTTCAATGGGAAAAGGATTTAGCTTTGCCAAGGGAAGTCTTTATTTGTGTCCTGTATCACAGGCAATCTAGGCCATAAACATAGAGATGGTTCCTCGGTGTCCGAGGAAGGGTCCACCTCTAAAGCACGCTTTTTGTGCGAATGAAGGTTTTTTTTTTTTGGGGGGGGTCTATATTTTGTTATTATATTTTTCGGCACAAATACCATTCACATGCTTTGGGGTCCAACACGGGGATGCACAGAGGTGTGGTATCCAGCACTTGTGTACTACGGATACAATTGTGTTATACACCCAGAAGACAGTATTACAAGGTAGAAGCGAGTGAAGAAGTATCATCCACTCGATTACCCAAAGCAACACCATCCTCCAATGTTAACCTATCAGCCACTGCCTTCTGGTAAATGGGGGTTTACGGACCAAAGGTGACTAGCCGATTGGTCAGATCGGGCCTTTCTGACTTCCGTCTTAGAAGGAAATTAGGGCCGAAGTAGTGTGATGCAGTGTTTCCACTGCTCAACTACCAGGATCTCCTCTACCCCTCATACGGGTCGCAACCCACAGCAAACGGGTTCCCCTTTTAGTCGACATGCGGGGGACACGGCGGAACTATTCTAAACCCAGGTCCCGCGGGAGGCTGACACATTAAGATACACCAGCCTATATGAGTGTACTATGTTGGACTTAAACTTGGTAAAATTGAAATTACGTATGCATGCATTACTCAGCATGGCACATAAATATGTGATATCAGATGATTAGTGTCTATTATCAGAAAGCTAAAGATATATTAATCTAGACACCAGAATTCTCGCTCGAGATAGGCTCGGTATATAAAATGATGAATAACTTCATTGGTGTATTTTCGTTAATGGAGTATCATGAGACATCATCCTAACGTTAATATATAAAAACAAATTATGGTCACTTAATTTCTAATATTATATATTTCACATGTATGTATGACAGAAACGGAGGCTATAAGATGGATATATTAGGAACCAAATATTCCATCTACAAAAATGACAACAGTTATTATGTGCTGCCCCGAGTACAAACACTTTTATATGAACTTATTAAAATTGCATCTGTCAGCATTTTGGTCTAAACTCGTGCTTCTTACTGTGCTACCTTAAAATCCCCCCCTTTGCCATAAAAAAAGGGGAAAAAATTCTTACAACAATCCTTGGCTTACCGCGTATTCAAAACATACTAATTTTCAGATTATTGGGAAAATCTTGGCTTTAAGAGGACTCACAGTTTTAACTGACGATAGTAGGTACAAATTAATAGTATAATATATAATTGTCATTACTCAGTCATATATATATATATATATATATATATATATATATTAGATCTATAGATCCCTGGTGCAAAGCAGTGCATTGGGCCCCCTACCTACACAACCACTCACAGGAATAAAAATGTAAATAGTCGATAAAATTAAACATATATTAATTGTATTGGTACTCTAATTCTAAACAAAATCACTGTTTAAACATTAGAAAAGTTTGAACAATATATTTATTGACAGAAAAGTCAAACATAAATCTATGTATAGATTAGCATGGGGCCCCCGGCTTTCCCCCCCCCCCCCCCCGGGGTACCGAGCGTTAAGCCCCTTTAATATATATATATATTTTGTGTGTGTGTGTGTGTGGGGGGGGCATGCAGGTAAATCAAACTATCACACTTTTCAATCCAACAAGGACTGAAGGAGAATATCTCTGTAGAAATATGATTTAGTGTGCTAATTATTAGCTTATGCTTATACATATGGATGTTGATAATTAAGTTAAATCAAATTTTATTGAAATAACATGACTCAACACCCTTTGTGTCATCATGATTTAAATTGAAGTTTTTAAGGGCACTTTATAACATGCTATTCCATGTGTAGCAAAAAATAAAAACGTATTTTATTTATATATAGGCTTTCCCGCAGACACTGAAAATGTCAGGATCCACTATGGATGACAACTGCAGCAACAGCTCCAATTCCAA